>JAZGTJ010000481.1:0-17754 GCA_036877575.1 Botia almorhae
TTTTTTTTTTTTTTTTTTTTTTTTTTTTTCACGTAGAAGTGGGGGTGAGTTAGTAAATTAGTCACGGAAGAAGAGACGAAAAAGATGAGTTTTTAGTTGTTTCCCTTTAATACATTTCTCTGTTTGTATAAACGTCCCGACCAGCCAAATTCTGTGCAGAAACAGTGGTCCAGCAATCGCACCATTTGTTGTGTTTCGGTTTGGTTGTATTAACGGTTGAAGAGTTACACACTTTAGCTTTTAGGTTTTGCTAAGATTAAAAGCAACAAAATCCCTCTTGCAATGAAAGTTGAAGGCAGGGCTTTCATCTTAGGTATGCAGGATGTTTATATGTTTAAGCGCCATTATTTATGTCGTTATTAAAGTTAATCACGGGTCTGAGTAACAACCCGTGCATTTAAACTCGGGGATAAAAGCTCGTTTGTAAAAGCAGAGATATAGTGGAATAAGTTCAACTTAGCTTGCTAACTCTGGAACTTTAACGCCACAGAGAACCTGTACTGCAAACAGACCTCAGAGAGCAATAACACTGAATCCATTTTAAAACTGCTCTTTAGAAGGACATTTTTAGAGAATTCGTTGTTTTATTCCACTTGGTTGGCATTATGGAAACAGGTTGCGTTTCAATAGCAGCTCAATGCACTGATTGAACAGACAGCCAGGGTAATAATCTTGGATGGAAACTTTCCACAATCTCCAAAATCACATGCAGTTACATAAACACACACACACACACACACACAACTGAACTGTCTCTGGCCAGTTAAAAGACATCGTGCTATAATATGAAGTAATTTATAAACAAAATATAATAAACTAAATAACATACCTTTAATAATAGCCTCTGCAGCCGCTAGATCTCGTTTGTATGTAACCTGAAGAGAAAAAGATATTTTACATCTTAGATATGCTTTGTAACTGTCTGTATTAAGCATAAATCTGCTAAACAATAACTTGCGTGTATGTTTAATATCCATATATAAGACATAAGACTTCTGGTTGAATATTGTCTGTAAATGTCTTCTTCATATGATTTTCATCATGCATTTATTCCTTGCCTTAAATTTGTTTAGCTTCAACTACTTTGAGGCAACGTTTAAATTGGATTTTGAATGTGGTCTGAGTTTTGGTCTTTAACGTATAGGTCATAAATCATATACATTCGAAAGGGGGAAAAAAAGCCAAACTTTTCGTCTCTTACTTTCCACAGAGTTGGTGGTCCTTCTATAAGTTTTGCATTTGTTCCACAGTACTGCAGGGCCAAATGAAGACACTCCGTGCCAAAGTCAAAATCATATTCGCTGCACTGCAACAGATAAACCAGAGAAAAATGAAGCAATGAAGCGTTTTTTACTGTAACACACACTGCTACAACACATTACGTTCAAAAGCATATCACAGCTTTTAAAAAAACACTGTGTATCAAGCACCAATCAGCTCTCGGTCCAGCACCTGTGAGTGGATCAGCTGTGAGATCTGTGCATGAGACATTTTTGTTAAAACACACAAAAAAAAACCTCTGATTCTAGTAACATGGTGAGAAAACTGTATAGTTTATACTGTATATAGAGTTTTTGAAGCTACCCAGCTAACGATTTTAGGTTGTAGGAACGTTTCCCTAACATTTTCATTAAGTAACACAAGTTAAAAATGTTATTTTTGAAGTTCTAGGAAAGTTTAAAACGTCCAGCTTTTCAGATGTTGAATAATGAATAATGAATAAAGAATAATGTTTTTAATATATATAGACATATAATGTGGAAAAGTTCTACTAACATTACCACAAGAACGTTTTGAGAGAACATTTGGAGACTGTTAGCCAACGTTCTGAGAACGTTCACTATTAGGCAAGTAGTGGCTCAAAGACAGCGTGTACATTACAGAGTCAAAACACAAATCATGAGACATCTGAAGGGCCTCAAATATTGCAATATCTCTTCCTGTGTGGACAGGACAGCTTAACTTACACTGCCCAGTGATTTCAAGACAAATTAAGGGAGAAAAAATCGTGTAGTCGTTTGACCTTTGGCATCGTTTTCATCATCAACTTTTCATCAAGGCGACGCTGGTCCCTCACGGAGTTGGATGTCTCTTTGTAAAGCACTAGATCTCTTAGACTCAATGGACAGCATGCTGACATGGCCTTTGGCGACATTCAAAAAGCCGCCCGTGCAGCGAGCGCTCACTCGAAAATACACACCTGAAATAACCCCTTTGTTAAAAGCGTAGAACTTGCTGAATACTTTGCTAAATGAAGTATGGACTACCTCACGTCATCCCATGGAAGCACCTTACAGAATATTGGGTTCGAAAACAAAGAGCGGATTATAAATCTTTGCCGACATTTCACTGTCGGAGTTGGAGAAGAAAAGCCCCAGCAGAAGTTGGGGTGTCAGATAACGCCCCAGTGGGCTTGATATGACCCATTCTTCAGACTCATCTCATCGACAGTTTTTTTCATGATGTCATGAACTTATCTTTATTTACAATTAATGGCGGATGGGCAGCTGCGGAATGACACAGAAAACTAACGCTAATGTTCGATATCACTGCCAAACACAACAAGATTGTGAAATCGAAGCTCTCCAGGAGCAAAACAATTCAACATCCAAAAAGTGGTTCTCTCAGCAGAACTATAAAGTCTAATGATTCGCTGGACACTTCTCTCTGTACGTTTTTCTAAACCTTGGACTGAACAATTATTCAAATACAAAGGTTACAAAGTCTTAAAGCAATAAGTAAGTATACAATTTATAAAACCAAATTTCATAAAAATAATTAAAAACAAAACAAAAAATAACGTCTTATAAATTATGTACCTTTCCAAACAATAAACATCAGGGGATTGCTATTGCTAGCATCTATGATCTTGTCTACCCTACCTTTAAAAAAAGACCTGGTAATTTAAAGATTATTTCATAAACAAAACTTTATAACTTGCTTTAAATTTCACTTGTTGTGTATCAAAAAAAAAACAATCAAAAACAACAAACAGCATCGATTAAGCCCATCTTGTGAGGTAATAAAACAAAAACTTTTTTTTAAGTAACACAGGCCAGGTTAAATAATACGAATGTATTATAATAAAGTATAATAATAAAAATTTAAGCTGCTTTGAAGCAGAAGAACCTCCAGGTTAATACAGATCTCAAAGACAATGAACAAAAAACGACTTCAAGATTGGAGATTTTTTTACTTACAATGAGGTAACTTCAAGTAATTTTTTATGGAAAGACATAAATCTTCAGATCTCCAGAATGACCATAAAAGTCACTACGAGGAAATATCAAGGAGCTTTGAAGTGAGAAAGGACAACTTTAGACTTCTTTGTAATGAGACTTGACTTCACACACTAAAACCGGAGGTTGGCTCAAACCAGTTTAGGGGTCTGGGATGCTCATACCTGCTGGTAGGCCTGGAAAATGATGTCATAAAGGAACCCCTGAGGCATTTCACTGGCCCGGTATTTTGCTCTCTCCAGTGAGTGGTCCAGGTAGCTCTCCAAGGTCGTGGCTAGAACCGTGGACACCAGGGGACGGATAGCTCCTGAGGCCTAAGAGAACGATGGAAAAAGGAGCGATTCGGCAACATGAAAATCTGGTTCATTTGTGTAAACACGACGTTCAGATCGGATATCCTTTGCTTGAGGACACTGATATTCTTGTGTCTCTTCACATCTAGGTTGAGCTTGCCAGTCCTCACCATTGCTTTGGAGACTTTTAAGAAACTAAGAGGCATTTAAAACTTCACATATCAACGCCAGCGAAAACATCTTAAAAAACATCTTATCAAGTTTCTTGTTTTGAGACGAAGTGTTGAGAGACGTCAGCTTTATGTTTATCTTTTGTGTGTGATTGATGAATATTGGAAAAGCCTGCAGTGAAATAAAGCAGAACTTTTATCTTGTCTTCGTGCAGAATTATTCTGTGTACCGTGTAACTCATTTGTATTTGGACACGTTTACCCTGGAAGATGGCATACAGCCTAGATAGAGGATGTTATTTTGACTCAGTAATTAAAACACACCTTATGAATGTAACGTTAGACAAACATACAGCTGCCGGTTTCAAAGATGCAGGGAAATCGTGTTGTGCAAAGCTAATATTTGCATGCTGTCAGTAATGTTCAGTAGTTCACATCCCAACACGCAGAGTCTCTGTTACATGCTTGTCATTCCTATATGAGAGAAAACAGACAGCAAATGAAGTCCAGCTGAGCACGACTTAGTGAGGATCCTCTGGGTCTCATAGTGCCTACGAGGTTTACATGCATGTATGTGTGTTCCTGGGATTCGAACCCATGACCTCTGTGTTGCTAGCACCCTGTTTTACCAGTTAAGCTACTGCAACTCTACACATATAAGCCTGCACTAGATCTGCTCCTTTCATGGTCTGACTTGCGCTTACCCCATACATTTGACAGACATGAGGACCGTGGTACAGCATATTACAGTTTAGACAGTCCAAAAATGTATCACCACAACATTTCTGGGAGAGCTTAAAAATAAATTCTTCCGTACGACAGGTACGAAAATGGCTTGAAGAATATTTATCAATAAGGCTAAATGTGAACTTTAGAATAACTGCATACTTACTGATTAGAAAGTTGTGTACATTATCATGGGGACTGGTTAATCTGGGTTTAGGGGTATTTTAAGGATTTTACCTCAGACCTCAGCTCAGACCTCATTTAGACCTAAACCATAAACCTAAACTGGTCCAGAAACAGTCGTCCTACACTAAACTGCATTGTAGCTACAGCTTATAAGACAAATGCAGAGATAAAGGAAAGCCCCAACCTGCCGGTTCATCATTTTACATGCATGAAAATGGCCTATCGTGAGGCGAATGAGGAAAGAGAAAACAGAGAGGAAACGAACCCCTTCCTCTTTAGCTGCTAGAGTCATTTTCAGCAGAAGTTCTTCATCCACAAACGGCCGTACAGCATCGTGGATGATGACCACTTTTGGTTTAGGAGTCAATAATTCATCTGTATGACTGCTGAAGATCTGAAGTCCGTTGAAGATGGATCTGTGTCTGGTGGATCCCCCGTGGACCACTTTCACCTTCGTGTGATTAAATTTTCTGACGATATTTAGCATCAAGTCATGGTTGTCCTTAGCAACAGCGACAACAACAGTCCCGATCCATGATAATCTGTCAGGGAAAGAAGGAACACGGATTGTATTTCTCCAAGTTTAATGGCTATTCAATAAGACTCCAGTCAGCAATTTTAGATGGCAAGAACTTTTCCGTTAGTGAAAAAAAAACATTGAAAAGTTTATTTTGAACGTTTTGTGAACATTGAAAGTGTCCAGTTTTTTAAACACTTTATATTAATTGTTTAGTTACAAGAACACTGTTTCAACATTTTTAAATGCCTTTCAGAGAACTTTGAGAGATAACTTTTAAAGAACGTTAGCCAACGCTCTGAGAATGTTCCCTGTTAGCTGGGACGCAACCTCTTCATTGTCACAATGGATTAAAGTTACAAATTCTGTTTTGGTAATACATCTGACATTTAAAAATCACTTTCCAACTCAAGTCTTTATATTACGGTGATATTATACAGAACACGTTTCCCTAATAAGACACATAAATGAAGCTTAATAGGGGAAACATTACATCAATACCCTAACGCAAAGCATGAGCCCCGCCCCCAAACTCACGCTATTGGCAGAGACGAGCCTCCGTGTTTTCTGATTGGCTAACAGAGCCTACTGTCGCAAAAACACGTGTGCGCTCTCAGCAATGGTTATAAAAATAAAAATAAACACATTGCAATTCTCTTGGTTAAGAATTATGTCGGTAAAATTGAGATATTTTTCCAATTGAGAGCCATTTTTAATAAGTGCTTTTAGCGCTTTCCAAGTTTCTGCATCTGCCAGGGTTTACATGCAGTGGTTGTTTTTGGACTTCTGCCTGTATATGTGGGAGAAACAGATCCGTTGCCAAACTAATGCACATAATCGTGACAGGCACAAAGATTTATTACCGGGCTGTTTTCCTTCACATTTATCTAGTAATAGCAGGTGTCGGGTTAATAAAAATCGGTTTAACGTGCTCAATGACATGAGCTGGGTAATCTCACCTCTCAAAGGCTTCGATCGTGTAGCTGATCAGAGGTCTGTTGAGAATCGTGCAGAATTGCTTCGGTGTGGACAGCCCCATCCTCTCCCCGGAGCCGCCGGCTGGCAGAACGACAGCTACCGGGAAATCCACCGCGGCTCTACCGAGCTTGTCTGCGCTCCGCCCGGTGTCTTGTGTAAGCAGACGACCGGGATCGAGAGGCCCGGTGGAGGGAGAAGCGCTATCTTCCTGCATTTCCCCACGTTTGTAATAACTTCCTCACACGCACCAGCCCCGTTCGTCGGAAGAAACCGTTATCCGCCGGTCTGCATCAACAACGACGCGGTTTGCAGCGGAAGCTGCGGCGTTCCTGCGGTTTAGATCCGACACATGTTCCCCACCGGCAAGCTGACCCTCTCTTGACCTGCTTATGACGATAATATCAGTGATCGCATTGTATAACATCAAGCCATTTAATATAACCATAAATAAAAATATAAACTTTAAATATAAAACACAAATAAAAACTTTGTTTTAAATAAAGGGTTGTTTTTAATTGATAAGTTTGATCACTTTATTATCTGTTAAGATAATAAAGCTGAACGTTTCCATTAAGTAATAAAAACGTAAAGAAAACGTTATTTTGAAAGTTCTAGTAAGTTCTAGTTCTATTTTTAGACCTTGTAGTAACATTATTGCTTGGTTACAAGAACGTTCCTCAGAACGTTTTTAAAACGTTCCACTAACAACTTAAGAGTAACGTTTTTGATATGATATATAACGTTAAAAACATTTAGCTAACGTTACTTGAAGAACGTCTTTGATAACTTTGAGATAACTTTTAGGGAACGTTAGCCAACGCTATGAGAACGTTTCCTGTTAGCTGGGTTAACATAAAAGACATGGATTAGAATCATAATTTCACTCCTTTGAGATAGGATTTTGTAGTCTGGTCGTTTGTGTAGCTTATATATTAGGCAATATTATAGGCAATAGCTTATTATAGGGCAATATTTGTAATATATTTGCATATATAATCATTTATTGTACAGTCACTGTACTCATATGGCAATAACTATACAGAGACATTTTGAATAGTTTTACTTTTTAATGCTTTTACACCATAACAGCCAATATAAACATTGTCCATATAGTGCAATATATTGTCTGAATATGCCTGCTTGCACAAACTAAAACACATGATGATCACAGTAAAAAAATATATTACATCAAAATCCAACATCTTTAACACATAAACATCCAGCAAAACAAGTAATGACACAAACATGTAGGTGTACAGTATGCACAAATATTTCATGTAGCTTTGCATCTTGCTCAGGGCTGAAAACTGCTGTTATTGTCACAGACATATTTGTGCAGAGGTATAGACCTACATACTATAGCAAGTGATTTAAAATGTCACACATATAAGGCAGCGATGACAAAAAGGCCTGCTCCCGTTTATTTTTGTATTGTAACATGCAACGGTCATTTCAGTCTCTTTGACTTTATTATGAACGGGTCTTTGGCACAGAGTCTGTGGACTGCACGTCGTTTGTGATTTTGTTGGTGAGGAGATTTAGTCTTTTTACCAAAGACTGTTCTGGACTTCCAGTCTCATGGTGAAGTCAGGGCCCCGCACTCACTCTCGAAAGCAACACAAAGAAACTTCACTGTCCCCACTTGCTCGGCTGAGCTGATTCACAAGCTGTCCCTCTCATGTACAGTTTCTTAGTGGCTCTAGCTGGTGCTGGTCTAGCTTGCCGTTCTGATACCTCCTTTGGCTCTTGAGTTCTTCATCTGGGTATTTATCTGAGTGTATCCGTCCGACTTGTTTCCCGATTCGTTGTGCTGCCTCGAGTATCTTTTGCACTTGCAGGAGGTCACCACTGTGATCTTGTAGGTTCTGGTGGTGCCATCCTGACACTGGAGCTGAATCCGTTCGGTTCTGGTCTTGTCGTTCACACAGCGCCAGTCCTGACTGTTTCTGCGGTTCCAGACCTTTCTGCCGAACCCGCCGATCCAGTTGGGCAGCATCTGAGCGGGAAGACACTGTCCTGTACACACCAGTTCCTTTACTGGATTTATACTGGTGCACTGACCGTCTGAAATGTACTTGGTTGATCGCAGCTCTCTGCAGCCGACTGGGACTCGTTCTGTAAAATAAAGAACCATCGTTTAAACTCAACTTTAACGTTAGCATAGCCTATGTGATAGTGAGACGCTCATAGAGTTGCAGGTTTAAATAAAGCGCTCAAATCAATATTTTGAGCAGATATAAACAGCAGATACATACAACTGTGATTTCCAACCAAGCGTACACCTACCCCAGTGAGCATTAAAACAGGTTTCAGTGGGAACCTGGAAAGATTTTGCTTACTTATGTTTCAATATTTTAATTATTGTGTTGTATTATTTGATATGTTATCACTTAAGGTGTTTAAACTGCTAAATCGCTGTTCTAATAATAAAGTATAAAACAAGCACTGCCCAAAAGTATATTTCATTTAAATTTAATCTTGAATGGCTTTTTTGTAAACACCTTTACACTTTCTTTTTAACAAAATCCAGTACAATGCGTGTAAAAACAACACATTTCAGGTTGAGCGCCAGTGAATCGGGGCTGTTGGGGTACTAAGACTAATAAAAAGGGCTGGAAATGTCTTCTATAGAAGACATTCTTTGTTTGCTTTAGTTTAGGATCCCACCTACACCTGCCCTTCTCTGAACTGAGAGGAAATAGTTTAGTGTAGAGATGAATGACAACTCAGAGAGCCTCTTGTTGTTGGGTTTAGCTGCTGTCGCTGCTGGCTATACTGTCAGTCGTGAGCTGCCTCGAAGCGACGTCTCTTGTCAGGGTAACCCACGAAAAAAACATTTAGAAAGCAGCAGCACACCTCAGTCCAAATTTGCCCCCCTCCTCGTGACAGGGCATGATGAATGGGGAGTGTGAGGGCCATTTTCATCCTCCTCATTTCATGTTACAGCGGCTCTAAACAAACACGGCTCCTACTGGAGGCTTCCGGAATTACTTAACCGGAATTAGGATCCCCTCAGCAGGTATTGTGCTCTGCGCCCTTTCATCTCTGATGCCTGGTGTGGTTGTGAGCCAACAGAGTGTAATCCATATAATTTACTAGAGATTTGTGCCTGCTTTTAAACACTAAAATACACGTATAACGTTTTCCCACTGTGCATACAGCAGAAGCAGTTGCTAAACTAATCTCACTTACTTTCTGCGTGACTGAAGATATTATACAGCTATAGATAACAGATTAAAAAACAAAGCAAATCAATTCTGACCCACATGCTGTATGCAGATAAGGGTTATTAACGCATATGTAATAAAAATGAGAAAAGTAGACGTTAAATCAAGTGTTTAACATGATCAAAGACATAATCGTTAAGGAATTACTGAAAAGGGTGTATGCATGCTTGATTTCTGTATCTTTGAACTTCAACACAATCTGTTAAACTTTTACATTTTTAATAAGGACACAACACGAAAGCAGCTTATTAAATTAAACTAAACTGGAAAAAAACGATTTAAAGACTGTGGTTTTAAAAAATGAGGGAAAATAGGGGTAAACGCATCCTTGGTTGCAATATCACAGACATTATAATAAAACAAAGATTTGGTTTCATAGTGGCGCGCGTGAACTCACCGGCTCTCTCCTGCGTCGCGAGCCCTCTGCCGCCGGTGCGCGCGCGGTTCAGGGACGCGTTACTCTGAGCATCGTGAACCGGACCGGTCACATGAGAGTAGAAAATCTCCGTAGCGTCGTTCTTCAGAGTCAGACCGCTCCGTATTAAAAAGCAAACTAAAAACATGAAGGTGCACGATTCGGCTGCGTAAATAAACATGATGTCAAACAGCACACAACCAGCTCCGAGTGTAAAGAGAGATGCGCCCTGGTTCGGAATGAATACCTCGGTTACTGTCACGTCTTGGGTTATATATAGTATAAGTTCCCGCCTCCAGCTTTGGCAAACACTCAGGTGAGGGGCATTTTAAAACAAACCCAGTTTCTCCCTAAAGCTCCCTGTGGTCCAACATCTGGAGTCAAATGAACGGTTTATTGGACCCCCCGGGAGCCCCCAATTCATTTAGAGATATTTCTCCTGTCAAACACTCATGCCCAATATCACATATAACTTGAACGATTGCTTTTTAAAGATTATTGTAAACGACTACAAGATTTTATTTTTTAAAGATTCAGTTCAACGAGTTTTAATGTGTCTGGCCAACTAAATGGATACATTTATTGCAAATATGAGTACGAAAATAAAAAATAATAATCATTGATTTATTATTATTTTAATGGGAAAAATATTGATTGGCTGATGACAGATAAACATATTCGTCAAAGATGGTGAGCTGTAGGACACTCCGACAGAATAATCGCAGCTATATCTCACAAGAAATGATCTGATGGTCTTATTGAGCTCATTTTTCGGCTCAGCTTCACTCCTCCGCGTCTCACGCATTTAATAAGAGCAACAGATTTGGCACAAACTTTCTTACTAATGACAGGACGTTTTAAGAAAACGTCTGCCCCCTACAGGACGAGGAAAGCCAATAACATCAAAACGTTTAAAATAATCAAGAAATTCAGTAAATTGGTGCGTTTAGATACCATTTCTGACCATAGTCGACCGTCCAGTTAACGCTGTCTGGTCTTGCGCTTCCGCTATCCGTGATGACCTCAGAGGATATGCCGAACTGTGATTGGCTGTCAATCACGCAGGAGTAAAGCGTCTCCTAGCAACCGGTGTGAGTTTTGACACATGATGGACTTGTGCAGGAAGGTAGATTACACGAGTCATACAGACTTTATTTACACTTCCGGGTTGTTTATTATTATTTTCTTTCCCATAGAAAAAGTGTTTGATTAGGCGTGACATGGATGTGAGTCAACTTTATCTCGCCAGAAGGTGACGATACTGGCTAACATTTTGTATAACAAAATACCATTTGTTTTAGTTTTTTGTACAGTTTTTGTACAGTTGTACAACAAATACCATGATTAAACTGTGGTTGCTGTAGCAAAATCATGGTTAATTTGTGGTTACCATGGTTAATTAACTTTACTAAATTCACAAGGGATTTATAGAAACACACACACACACATCATTAATATAATGTAATTTGTCTCAATTTAGAGGGCTCAGTTCTGTCCCTGATTTATCAGGATACTCAATGCTGAGATGTGTGTGGCTTAACAACAACAAGGTTAGATTGCTTAAAAAGAATTAAATTAAATGTGAAAATTAAAAGAAATGTCACTTATGTTAATACTGAAAGCGTCAAGTCTTATAATTATTAAGCATTTAACAGATATAAGTAATAATTCATGTAGCTTTCATACTGTATGTTGTATAAAATCATATTTATGACTTCTCAGATCAGAGACGTCCCCAGAACGTCATTTAACTGCTGCCTGAGTGAACTTTATCTGCACAATAATCATATTATCTCTATTTCTGGTAATCTTGTCCTCACCATCAAACATAATCATACGTTCATGGAGCGTATTTCATGAAGGACATTTGGTAAGCTGTGTGATGCACACATACTGTAGGAGCACTGAAACACCTGAGCTGTCTGCGTGTGCTGCTTCTACACAACAATCAGATGAAGTGTCTGGATGAGACTGTAGCAGAGCTCAAGAACATGCAGGACCTCCACACTCTCTGTGAGTCCTCAGATCTTCATTACTGAAGCTGACCTAGCACACCCATAAATCTACACACAGATGCAGATTAACAACAGACCACATGAAACTACTTTCTCACAATATGAAAATGAGTTTGCCTCATACTTTCTGAATCTCTAAACTGACAGATAAATATTATTTCTCCTTTTCAAAATAGTTTCTTGTCTAATTAAATCTTCCTGTTTATTATAAAAGTTTAAAATGTTTTAATGCAAATGCTGATCGGAGATTATTGTGTGACAATCAAATATGAAACATATTTTAGTGGATGTAAAAATCCGTCTTCTGTTCCAGCTTTATATCTGAACCCCTTCACACAAGATCCTGATTATCGCCAGTATGTTCTCCATCATTTACCATCCGTGCAGCTGCTGGACAGAAGAGGTTTTTCTCCATATATCTATCTATCTATCTAAATTTGTTCTTTACAGTTGACTAAAAGCGACCAAAAGACTACATGCAGGAAAAAATGAAAAATAACAAAATACCTTCCTGGCAAATTATGCCATTACACATTTGGACCCTAATTTTGCAGCATATTTGAGCCAGGAATTATATAACAGTTCTAACAAAGGTAGATATTTAATAACTCAATTCTGATCTAATCTGCAGTTGTGCCACAAACCACAGAAACTCATTTATTGGTTCTAACATAAATGCAGTGTGACTAAGACTCATATATTTGGCAGTGGTGAAGCAGGGAGAGAGGAGGCAGGCCTTGAGGATATTTAGCACAGAAAGGCAGAGGGTGCTGGACTCTATAGCCTTTGGCAGGCGCGCACTACCGCCCCCTACAGGAAGCAACAAGATCATGAAACCAGCAGGTAATACAGTTCTCCAACCCAATAGACAACTATCATCAAATAGTTTAATTCTAACATTTGAAGAATCATAACAAATACATTGGTTTATCGTTGCAGGTCAACATGGCGCAAGAAACAGGCGTGTAAAGTAAGTGTTGCATGGATGTCCAGATTTCAAGTATTTTGGTTTAAACAGAAGCAAATTTAGTAAGCAGGTGTTTACTCTGTGTTTGATTTCTTTAGTGACTCCTCAGTGACCAGACCTGCTCAAAAGTCCATCGTACAGTTGAGCATCATGAACTGGAGTGGTCTGAGGCTTGAAGACTCAAGTGGCAGTCGTTCCAAATGTCAAACTCAGATGGTCTGCAGAACCCTGCTGTCCGTTTCACCATCAGTCTCTCCCACACAAGGGAGTAACTGTGTAACTGCTAATTTTGACAAGACAAGCTAACAGCTCTCACAGCGTCTCTTCATGTCAATAAACACTTTCAGACCGTAGAGTGAGTTTAATTTATGCTCTCTTAAACAGCTGTGAAAAATCTGTTTGTTCATACAGCATGTAATGGTGTAATAGGGCTGTCACACTCTGTTACACAGTTGTCATGGCCAATAGAATTTACAGTAATGCTATTATCGCAATACCGAATTTTCGAAATAAAAACACAATAATGCTATCAGTTTATCTTTAATTTAATTTATTTAGCGTTTTATCTTTTTTGCTAATGAATCGTTTGAAAAACAAGTGTGGGGAGGCAGAGTTTGTAACCATTGAAGCTTTTGAGGGAAAAGGTTAAACAGGTACAATAGCGCCACCTGCTGTGTTGAGTAACCAGATACCGATGCTGTATTAGTTACAATATTATCTGGTCTAGCTTAAACACTGTATCAATGATCACGGTTATTAATATCACAGTTATTGTTAATACCGGTGTATTGCGAAGCTCAATTGTGAAATACTGTGGGATTTCAAAACATGACATCTCAGTAAAGCAACAGTGGAGTTCAAATGAAATTCTACAGTTTTATTAAGACAGGAAGTGGTTTTTAACAGACTGTTACCTATTCATTCATCCCCTGCCATAACAACAGACTGTAATATGTAAGGCATACTGTCGGCATCGATGTCCTGCAGCAATACATCAAATCCTCCCTAAACCAAAACCTCTACACATCCCACATGAGACTCGATACTAAATCCACTCACACCATAACAGCATAATTATCACAAATAAATACACACATTTACAACCTTAAAATAAAACAACTTAAAACTGAATATAACATTGTTTTGTCTCTCAGGGATCCTTCTTCCTGTGCATTAGTGTGCCGAAGCTTTTGGTGGCTTGTCCCATGTTCTGCGTTTCAGGAGAACATCTTCTGTGAGAACCAGGCAGAAGGTCCTCAGAACCTCTGGGCTACATCATGGAGGTGCTCTGTTTGAGCTTTGATGGATCTCTGGTGATGATGATGATGATGGTGGCTGGGTTGAAACCACGTCTACAGGTCTCACGCTGCATTGAGAGACACTGTATCTGAGGTAGCTTCCTCGCTCTGGTTATCTGAAGTGCTGGTGCTGTCATTTTGACTGACAGAGAGCTCATCCATACTCTCCTCCAATGCTGGCTTCTCCTCGGCTTTGGGAGAGAAAAACGTCTTGCATTTAGATTTTTATGCATTTGGCACTTTTATCCAAAATGACTCACAGTGCATTCAAGTTATACATGGATGGGTGTTCCCTGGGAATCGAACCCACAGACTTTGCCCCACTAATGCAATCAGTTGAGCTACAGGAATACCTGCAGCTCATACTGATCAAGATATCTTTTTGTCATTCATTGATTTAAACATTCTAGTAAAAAATTTTTTGTCAAGCAGTCGTGGAATAAATGAGACAATGTTGACACCTTTGTCTGGTTTCTGTAGTCGTGAGGCTGAGTCAGCTTCATGTTTCTCTCTCTGCTCCTTTAACATCTTACAGTTCTTCTTATGGGAGAACCAGTGGAGCTTCTGGCATGTCTGATTACAGTAGATGACCTGGAAAAAACAAAGGCGCCTCATGAACGATCTTTTTTAGGAGATGAATGACCGGTTACCTGATTATAATAAACCAACTCAGGAACCTTTTCTTCTTTTGAGGAACACGAAAGAAGATATTTTGAGAAATGTCTCAGTGGTTTTGTGTCCATACAATGGAAAACAATTGGTGCCACTGTTGTTTGGTTACCGACATACTTCAAAATATCTTCTTTTGTGTTCCTCAGTAACAAAAAAAACAAACATCGGAGGTTTGGAATGTCATGAGGGTGAGTAAATGATGGAGGAGTTTTCATTTTGGGGTGAACTATCCCTTTAATGTAATTTATTTAAGCATATATTTAATATACTATCCTTATTCTAAGTATGTATTTCTCCTATATAGCCTTATTTACCATTTTGCAGATGGAGCATCTCTTCTCAGCTCCTTTCTCACCGCAGGAAGTGCAGAAGTCTGCATCCATGAAGCCCATCTGCCCTGTGATGGCCTGAGTGAGGACTGACAGAGCCGTGGGATCGTTCCCCTGTTGGAAGAGCTCAGGTCAGACTTCCATATGTTCCACACGACACATCCATACGTTCCACACGACACATCCATACGTTCCACACGACACTTCCATAGGTACTCACAATCTCCACTGGAGAGATACTCCGCACCAGCTGCTGCAGTAACGTGGCATCACAGTATGGGAATTTCCGGATGCATTCCCGGATGAACTTTTCCTGGAATACCGGGAAGCCGTCGCTG
Organism: Botia almorhae; assembly: GCA_036877575.1. NCBI lineage: Eukaryota > Metazoa > Chordata > Actinopteri > Cypriniformes > Botiidae > Botia > Botia almorhae. The sequence goes on from JAZGTJ010000481.1 coordinate 15,371, forward strand.
TCTCGCCCTTTCAGAAGACTGAGGAAAGATCCAGAAAAAAAATGGAGTAATTATGGAAAGCCTGTATCTGTACATGTTCTAGAGGTCAACGTTTGGGATCACTTGATCTCTCTACCTCTTAATAAGAGCATCCAGTTTGTCTTGCCGATCTTTAAGGAACGAGCCGCATTTCTGCAGCACGCAGCTGAGATAGTGCATCTTCATGGCCAAAACCTCATTCATGTCCTGCTGCTTGACACACCTCTCACAGATCAGCTCCAGAACCTGAAGCACATGAGAACTATGATCACTCACAGGCTAAATGCACTCAAACGGTGACAAGATTACGTTTCAGTTCATGGGTGCAGTTGGCAGGAAATGCACATACTGATCAAATGTAAAGCCTGTTGGAACTGTCACTTTGCATAAAGGTTGTGCACACCGAGCGAAACTGAAAAATGGAACCGACCTTCCGACACTTGTCCAGCGCCTCCACGTCCATCAGCAGAGAGTTTTCCATCACCAGCATCACTATCTGCAGCCAAACACGAAAAACACATCAAAATGTTTTTAAAAAATTTGACAATTTGGGAAGCTTGATGCTGCTTTGTCAGTCCCGGCCCAGTCAGGGCTGGAATCTTCATTGTAAATATCTTAATGTAGAAATAATATAAACATGTTTCGTCGACAAATACCTTCACGGGGTTTAGGTTGGTACTCATGATAATCTTGTGCAGCGGTCCGGCAAGTTTGGGAGGAAGTTTTGGTTCCTTTTCCAGCCCTTGGGGTTTGGTGTAGTAGTCCAACCTCGCTCGCGAGAAGAAGTTATTGATGACGGTCACACAGTCATGCTGCCCTGAAAATAAAACAGCGATTATTTTTATTTACTGTAAATTTATATATATTTATACACGTTTACTTCCAACCTGCCCTAAATCTAGAAACAATACTAAAAAGGAAGGTCTTTTAAATGTACTCTAAATGAAAATCAATGATGTTTTACTGTAATCCACGACGCATCCACATACCAACAAAAGCAGCCATTTGTGCGGCTGTTCTGCCCACAGAGTTAATAGCATCTGTCTCCGCTCCGGCATCCAGCATCATCCAAGTGATGTCCGTCTTTCCTACAAATACACCAACATTAGAAGTGGATCTGGATCTCCAGACATGAAACGGATTGTAGATTATCTGCCGTATCTGTTATGATCTTCTCAGAAGTCACTTCACTCAATGACTCTGATTGTGTTGATTCAGACCTGACAGCCCGGCAAACATGAGCGCTGTGTAGCCGTGTTCATGCTCGTTGCAGTTGACGTCTGCGCCGTGCTGCAGCAGCAGTCTGCACATGTCTGCCTTGCCTTTATATGCGGCATGCATGAGTGGAGTCATGCCGTACTGAAGAACAAATAAGAAGAATACCAACAGCTGTTACTGTCACTTACCGTCACATATACAGATATTAGTGATGTCAAAAACATTACTATAAAAATCACATTATATAACAAGTGCACATGTTGTTTTAAATGTAGTAATGGGAGGAAATCAAATGAACGCCCGTCAATGTCTGGTTTAGATTCTGATGGCTGGTCTAGATGTCTGTTTGAATGAGTTTTTAACAATCGCTGGTAAATGAACTCATAGTAACTCAACAGTGTGAGACACAATGCAGTTAATTGGTTCACTAAGACAAACAATAGAACTTCCAGACAGCTGCTTTGGAAGCAAACAAGTGTCTCTGACGTCTGATTCAGACAAGCCCCTAGTGGACCAGGTGACCTGCAAACATCTTAACACTACAACAGTTCCTCAGCTAACAGGGGCCATTCTCAGAACACTGGCTCTGCTCTTGCAGTAATGTCAGTAGAATGTTTTTTTAACGTTATATGTCATAATAAAAACATCATTCTAAGTTGTTAGCGAATTAACACATGCTTGAGTAACACACTTAAAATCAAGCAATAACGCTAATGCAACGTCTTAAAAACTTGATGTTTTGAACGTTCCTGTAACTTTCAAAATAATAATTAGTTTTTTTAACTTATTAATAGAAATGTTACGGAAATGTTCGTACAACCTAAAATCGTTAGCCAGGACAGGGTCAGTTTGTAATACAGAGACAAAAGGGAATGTTTTAGCCCCAAAAGTGTCCAGGAAACTTCCTCACCTCATCCAGACAGTTGACTCTCACATCTTTATACCCCAACAATCTGGACGCTTCCTGCACATTACCTACAAATATCCACACATACAGATCAGACTCCACCAAAATCGACAATATTTTCACATTTTGGGAAATATAACGCGTTATATTTTAACGTGTTTACCATTCGACATTAAAAACGAAAGACGCTTCAATACATTAAAGTAAATTATACATTAACATGAGAATTATACATTAACTT
>JAZGTJ010000481.1:17762-78998 GCA_036877575.1 Botia almorhae
TATATATATATATATATATATATATATATATATATAACGACCCTCTCTCGCAGACAGTAGTTTACAGTAAAACATACAGTAAATATGATCACCAGTTTGAAAACTAATCGCGGTACTAATCGGTTAATCATGCAGTTAGCCTGTTAGCGTCGTGCTAATATTACCTGCAGCAATAACCTGTAGCAGCTCTTTCTCTGTGTCGCTTAAATCTCCCTTCTTTGGTGCAGACATTATAAGAGACTAAACGAAGTTTTTGGTCTTAATGGACAATAAATGAAACGATATTAATAAATATAACAGCGCTGCTCCGCAGTGACCGTTCTTACTGGTTAACGGCTAAACAGCGAGTCAAGTGGACTGAACCAACTGCTACGAAATGCAGGGGGGTTCATCGTTACGTCACTGTTCGGGACTGTAATTAAGTTACACTATCATAGTTATATAATTATGATAAGTAATTAACATATATATAACATATATATTATAAAATTAATTTTAAAAATGATAATTACTGTCACACATACATTGCGTATTATACTATCTGTGTGTGAAGTTTCAGATTAAAAAAAACTTGGGTGTACCCAAGTAAATACATTTAATTCTGTTTATCGATATATTTTAATTTTTCGAAATAAGTTTCGCTCATACATCTTTTCATTAATTTCATTAATGTAATGTGGGTTTTTAATTCGGCACAATTATATTATATGGAGATTTAGAGACGGCAGTCCTACACTTTTATTAATTACCCTTTAAAAAGGCTAAAATTTATTCATTTCACGTGGCAACGTAAAACCTGGTCGACATGACAAATACAAAGCTATACTATTATATATTTAAAGGGTTATAAGTGGCAAACTGCACAAATATAAGGCAATTGTTTTACCTTATACAAGACTTTGCTTATTTGCATAAAGGTAAAGAACGGACCAATAGGGTTAAACATGCCACCTTCAGGTACAGCCTTCTCTTGTCTTAAGCAGAATCACCCAGACGACATAAGCAGACTAAAGTTTAATTGTACACTAGACCTTCCAGCATGGCGTGCGGTGGGTTTGTTTGTTCCAAAAATGCTCTATGTGTCTTAAACATTATTTATGTGGTAAGTCTGTTTTTACACGTCCAATATTACTTATGCATAAGTATTTATGATGCATTCATTCCTTTTAAAATTAACGTAGATATCAACTACTGTGTAAATTATATTCAAAGTGAGTTCTTTTTTGATGTGGTTGTATGTTAGTATGCCAGAGGAGAACAGCAAAAACTTGAATTAATAGTGAATTGTCTGGAACATATCTTATGTTCTCAGATGGTGAGTCTTCTGATGATTGGTGTGGCAGCGTGGGGCAAATGGTTCGGTCTGGTGTCCAGCTTCAGAGTGATGGCCGCTGTCATCGCAGTTGGTTTCTTTCTCTTCATCGTGGCCATTGTGGGATTGTGTGGCGCTCTGATGCATCACCAAGTTCTCTTGTTCTTTGTATCCTTCAGAATCTGTTTGTCACTAATGTAGCTGTTTTGTTTATTATATTCTAACTGCAAGTTAAACACATAGAAACACAGCAGCTGCTTTGTAAACCTCCAATAGACGATTCCAGTTCGACTTAGTTATATTTAAACATAAGAATGTTTGAAATGCTAACCGGCATTTTATCGATTCCTTGTTCTTGAAATTATTTATTTTATAATTAATGGCCAGTTATGAACCTTAACTGGTTTTCAGTACATGCTAATTCTTTTCATGGTGTTCATTGTGCAGTTCTCAGTATCATGTGCCTGCCTGGCTATCGGTAAAGAACAACAGGTAATTACAGGCCGGTTTCTATCCTGCCCGCAGTTTCCTCATTCTTCAAGCGAGGTGATTTCAGTTTCACCTGCTTTGTTCTGTAGAACCTTCTGCTGGAGATCGGATGGAATGAGTCGGAATCAATGCAGAGAGAACTGGAACAATCGCTGGACTGCTGTGACTTCTACCAAGTGAATGTAAATGGAACATGTGAAGCGGTAAGAACCTTAGAACCTAGTAGACTGAGAGGTTAACACACTACTGTGTAATATATACATTTACACATACATATATTCTACATTTTGTCAGTACGTGTAAAGACACTATCAGAAATGCACTAAACGTGTCTAGAACAAACAGTCACAGTGAGCTTTTGTAAAGATGTTGTGTTTGGACCTCTACTTTATGATTTATTTGTATTCCAAATGTACGTTTAGAAGGTAACCGAAACACACATAAAATGCTTCCAAAAGTTTCAATGAAAGCCCATCGAAAGCTGTTGAATAAACAGGAGATCAGCTGAGTGTGATGTCATACAGTATGTAACGAGCTTGGGTAAATATCTCGTGATCATTCCACACGTTATATCTGATCTCAGGCCTGTGTCGAAGAGCAAACATGTGAGGCGTGTTCAGTGAAGATGCAGACGTACGCTGATGATGCTCTGCGTTTTGTGGGAGGAATCAGCTTGTTTTTCAGTTTTACAGAGGTAAGAACCGCTGCTGTCAGTCGTTGCGGTTGTTTTCCAAAGCGTGTTACTTTATCTGTTTGAATTTTTGTGCTAGATGAAATTTTAATTGTTTTATAATAATGCATGAGTGTTTCTTCATTTCTTAATGAGTTAACACATATTAAGCCCATATAAAGCGTTTATAAAGTTAAGATGTCGGTGAACGATACCTATAATATAATACATTGGCATTACATACTAATACATTTAGTTCCCTTTACTAACAGATGTGTATTTGTTTTGTTAGATTGTGGGTGTCTGGCTGGCGTACAGATACAGGAATCAGAAAGATGTTCGACAAAATCCCGGTGCTTTCATTTAAAACACTGATCTTATATGTTCATCATTTCCATACACACTGAATGGTCTTATCATTTATACTGTGTTCTAAACAAAATCATCTGTGTTCCATTAATCTTTAAACAGCTACGCGTTTGCTTCTTGGACTTTACAATAAATATATTTATCATCACTAAATATCTAAGTAGGTTAACTGGGCTTATGCTGTGATAACAGTATAATAACTTTTACAAAGACAATAATTGGCAGGTATACTTTCAGAGAGACACTCTGAACATAACAAGAAACAATCTTTTCTAATTTCTAGTAGTTTATATACATTTTTAAGGTCACATTGTACGTGTCAGTGTCCCATGCTTTTTACAATGGAACCGTTCGCAGGTATGTCGTCAGCTTGACAGCTCTCAAAGGTCAGACATGAAGTTTGCTCACTGCAACTTCATTAACGATACCCAACCCAATTCCACACCAGTTTAACGGAGCAGGATACAAGCAGGAACTGCTACGTCATTTATTTGCCTTCCATATAAGCAATGGCGCAACACTCCCAGATTACTCAGCCTGTTTATCATTGACCCGTGCTGCCCTCTGCTGGCCACGTGACTAAACGCATTGTTAAATAGACCAACGCGCGCTTGGGATCCCAGTAAAACCACCTGCCTAACATTTTTTTTTATTTTAATTAAAGTTTTGTGTATCTACAAATTCTATCTGATATAACTGAGCTTTTGTGACAGCAATGGAATAATGCACTTACATAAAAGATCTAATACTAATATTAAGATTTTATTAATGTTTCTGTAAACCCAACATCCTAAAAGCACGCACAATGTGTACATTAAGGTGTATATAAATAAAATAACAGAATCACAGCGATTTTTCCTTTTTCCCAACATGCCTAAGAATTCCCTTTACCCTTATTAAAATCATTTTAACTCAGTCTTATCATACAAAGTGAACTGCAGTTTTGCACAAAGGACCAAATAAAACAAATGCTGTAAACAACTGAAGTTGTTTAATCTCAGGTGTTTTACAATCATTGTTTCATATTTTACCGATTTATAGTTGTTTTGCGATGTATCAGATAAAGGCATAGCAGAGGCGTGGAGGAGATGAAGGCAAAGCAAAACATCATATCAACAGAGCTTCAAACGTCTTTGTAGTAATGCACATGATTATTTCCCTTCACATCTGACCGCTGCCCTGAATCCAGTTTCTGTTTCTCATTAAACTGAAGTAGAAAAACCAAACGTTTCTGGTTTAGCATGCAGGCAACTTGTGCTAAGATGTGCTCTAGCAACCGCGCGCCTCGAGGCCGGTCAGAACACACGTTTATCAGTTGCTCGGCATGCGTGGATTTACATGCACCGCCACCAGCCGCGCATTATCCACAAAGAACAATCTGCCGATCAATCCAAAGATTAGCTAGCAGAGAATCCTTCGATGAAAGGGTTTCTATGGAAACGTTTGGCAGGGCAGTGAGGTCATCGGACGACTCGCGTGAGCTGGTAGGGGGGAAAGTTACGAGTCCGGAGAGAAGACCTGATGCGTGTTTGGAAAGCGTCTGGGGTTGTATTCAGGGTCCTCCTGCACGCGCTTCTTGATGTCGTTTTTCAGCTGATGTGAGAAAAGATGACATCACTCAGGTTTGACTCCAACACTTTTGTTTTGTTACACTTTGTCAGTTCACAAACACACCCTTGAGTTATGTTTTGTCTGACATTTAACCAAAAAAAGACACCAATCCATTTTTGGTCGAAGCTTCCATCCATTTTTGTAGTTGTTTACATCATTTTTATGATGAAACAAAGCTGATTAAAAGTCAGGTTGAGTATAGAAGCTGTGCACGGTTCATAGTCCGATTACAAATCACTGAAATCATCGTATCTGCAGGTGCGACACAAATATAATTCAATCAGGGGCGTTAATGGTACCTGTTCTCCATATGCTTCCTGTAGCTCTGCTCTTTCTAGCTCGTCCTGTAGGGCGTTTGGGGCTGTGATGGGCGTCACTCCGGCTGACCTGGCAGCTTGGCTCACAGCGTCAGAGAGAGACAGTCTGGGTCCGTCACTCTTCACCATCTGTGAGACACAATGTGAAAACTCACATGTTTCTGAATGAAACGCAATCCACCTGCAAAAGCAACCTACAGAAGACTAGTGAAACACGACTAGTCCTACTGATATGTACATCTCAGTGCTGTTCAGACACTGGTTAGTAGGAAAGACTAGTCAGTTAACCATCAACTGTGAATATGTATTTCAGTGCCAAATGTCTGTGAATGTTACGTGACATTTCACTGTTCACCTTTCTGCGTTTTGCTGGCATCCCGTGCAGATACGCGTCTGAGAGAGGAGGCTGGGCCTTCATCTTCCTCTGACTGATCTGATCCTGTCTGATAATGGGAACCCACTCCTACAAACAAACAAACAAACAACAGCGCAACACAGCTAGTCAAGCCCACGTTTCATCTTTAATGTTGTTCATTTTGTGTTTTCTCTTATTTGGTCAATGAATCAAAATATACGTGTAGAGGCCGAGAGGGAGTTTGTAATCATTGTGACCTTAAGGCAAAATGTTAAACGGGTGCAACAGCACCACCTATTGTGTCGGAGTATTAATCCGATACTGCAACTCAACTATTTACGGTATCATCATATGGGTATGATTAACACAATATTAATAATCATGGTTACTAATGTCACCGTTATTGTCAATATGAAAAAAAGTCGTAGGTTGGAGTATAAGAGTCAGAAATCATTAGCTACACACGGCGGTTAGCGCAACTGCTAGTTAATAAGAGACAGAAAACAAACTCACAGGCGGTAAAGCAGCCGCCCAAGCTTCCGCGTCCCTCACGGGCTCCTCTACTCCTCCCACTGCTCCTGCTTCCCCAGCTGGACCTCCCACTGCTCCTGCTTCCTGTGAGGAGGCCAGCACCTCCTCTGCTGTAGTGGCGTGTGCTGGAGAAAGACTTTCCGCCATCTGATGACACATTGTACAGTTAACCGATGACATCACAGGTGAGAACAGCTTCAAGCACATGATCTGTATTTACCTCCACGTTCTGAGGCTCAGGATCCTGTGAGCGCCTCTCTGTCACCTGTTCAGCCTGTAAGAGACAAAGGTGTTGTGTTTTCAGGTGCACATCTGTAATAAGCGCACATTAGTAACAATCTATCTGTCCATCAGTCCGCCCACCAATCGGTCCGCCCACCAATCGGTCCGCCCACCTATCGGTCCGCCCACCTATCGGTCCGCCCACCTATCGGTCCGCCCACCTATCGGTCCGCCCACCATCGAAAAACATGGCCGTTCACTTTCAGACGTTTTACTGAGGCTGTCTTTGTGAAATATTACATTTACATGTTACATTTATGCATTTGGCAGACGCTTTTATCCAAAGCGACTTACATTGCATTTTACTATACATTGATTCTGAGTATGTGCAATCCCTGGGATCGAACCCATGACCTTGGCGTTGTTAACACCATGCTCTAACCACTGAGCTACAGGAAAGCTCAGTGGTTAGCTCAGTGGTTATACAGGAAATGTGAACGCTGGCTACATAATTTTTAGTTTGCAAATCTATTTGAATCATTTTATTATTTAGCTAATTTTCCCGTTTGTCTTCTGTATTGGTCAGCCCTGCTGTCTGTCTGTCTGTCCGTCCATCCATCCCTCCAAGCTTGTTCTCATCACAACACAACATCAGTATTTGAATAATGAGATCTGAACCTGAGTGTGTACGACGTAACGTGTGATTTGCTCCTCTGTGATGGGGATGTGCTCCAGAATCACTTGCAGCCTCATGGTCATCATACTGGTTAACCAGTTAACCAGGCTGGGATTGACCTCTGCTGACATCGTCCTCTGGAGGAGAGGAGACATGCAGAGGAACATCAGAGAAACATTCAGTAGGTCAGGAAAACTAGTACAAAACACACTTCACATAGATTCAGGTGCAGATACAACCCTACAGCCTTCATTAAACCTTTAATACACACTTCATCATACTCAGTGAAGCCAGTCTGACTCTGTGTTACATCTACAGTGTCACAGCAGAAGAAATGTTTCAGCTGTGATCTTGCAATATCAGCTGAATGTGAAGGCCCAATAAACTATATACATATAGAACATATGGTACCAAACATATAGAATATGTTTTTCTATATTGCATTAAGGGGGTGGGGTATATTAATATCTCACTTCCAGTTTGCATATAAACCGCCACCAACATGGAAAGGTCTCCTCCGCACTTGACGCAGTGGCAGGCTGGTGAATAAAGATGGGGGCCGGGGGCGGTACTTACGATGCGATGGTTTATGACGGCAGTAAGAGAATTCTGTTCTCCATTCAGACAGTACAGGTTGAGGGCCAGACACTCGAACAGAGCGCGGTTACACAGCTGCAGGAGCCGAGGGCCAAACGTCTGATCTGAAGACATCAAAATATCACATGATAAAGTTTAAGACTTGACCTCAGAACAGATAAAGAAAGGCCCAAGTGCAATACATATATTGGTGTTAACAAACGTTTGGTGAATGTTTGGCATATGTTAGGGGTATTAAAGGGACAGTTCTTACTCTTATTATTCTTTATACAGATATGTAACTATATTCTGTCTCTTCTCAGTTTTGTAATGGTAGTGAATGGTGCCCGAGATTTTTAAAGTTACATAGAATGTTTATTTTTGAGTGAACTATTCCTTTAAAATCTCGTCTCACTCGTCTCGTATAACCGTACCTGTGCAGTTCAGCACGTGAGTGGCGACGGTCGTCAGCTGCTGTCTGAGAAAGAAACGATTGGTCTGGACGATATCAACCCCCTCACGGACAGACACTGTTGACTAGAAGACATTGACAGAAAGTACATCAATGTTTTAAATATATATTCTACGGGTATATAACGGGTTAAGCTCGATCAACTGTATTGTTGGTATGCTTTTAATTTATATAGACAGTAACTCGTACTTATGTTAATCTTGCAACAAGCATGTCTGGATGCAATTCACCATGAAAGATTCATGCAGCTCATATTTGCTAAAGCACCTGTGCTGTACTGTATACAGACGTTTTTTGTGAAACACAAGTCATTTTCATCTGCGCTAATTAAAGCTAGGATAGACAATGTTTTTCATAAACATTTGTGTTATACTGGCTGAAAGTCTCTTCACATCGTGATAGCATTCAATAATAAAAATACAAAAATACATATAAAAAAAAACAGTATTTCACAGATGCTGTTGCTACAGCTTGAATTGTTTTCAAGACAGAAATTATTTCCAGAAACGGCTCCAAAAATTCCGAGTTGGAATCGGATGGGAAAAGTCCTTACAAAGCTTTCTGTGATGTATTCCTCCAGTTCAGCGATGAGGTCATCAGCAGCAGCCTATAACAAAAAACAGGAGAAATGAAACTAATAGACAGACAGGGACAAATCTAAGAAAACCAACCAATAAGAAGATGTAAATGTACGTAAAAATTAAACCACAAACCAGAAAAAAAACAACTAATAATTGCAACAGGAAATTATAAGGAACTTCCAGAAGTTATATTACACAGTTCCGACATGACGTGACTGTGAGATAACTAAACCCACACATAACTGCTACTGCCACTAAACATCCTGTTTATTTCTACATCCCTCTCTGTAAACCTCCATAAGCTGCACTCTTATGCATCATGACACTGTACTGTGAAATAAGACTTACAGTGATGTTGGCGTCTGTAGGCTCACGGCCGTGCAGGAAATGCTCGCTGAAGAACTGGGCGAGCTGAGGCCGGATACGACCCAGCGGCTGGTGCTGCCCGTGAAGCAACAGCACCATATCCACCATGGAGAAGTTCTGACACACCAAAGCCAGAAGATCACCAAAGAAACCTAATCACACACAAACACTCCGGTTGAGCAGAAAGATAATGGCTTTTTTTAGTTAAATAAAGGTGTTTTTAAAAGCATGAAGGAGAGACGGAGGAGAAACTAAACCACATGGAAGACAAGAAGCAAGTGGATGCTACTCATCTTCACTGAAATGTAGATTTACCCACCATATGACACCTTTATGCTTGGCAGACACACCATCAAATTCACCAAAATATGGAAGCTCACCAACAGCATCTCCAGATCCAGGAGTGAAGATGTTACTGGTCTGGGAGAGTCTCTGGATGAACTGAGCGATGCTCTCCGTTTGGTTCTGAGGGGTCCCCAGAGAGCCCATCATGGTGGACAGGACACCCTGCACGATCCCAGTGAAGAGCTCAGGGTTCAGACCCTCTGCAGCCGCCCCAGGAGCGGCACCTGTATTCGGTGCCGCTGGGGTGGGGGCGGGGTCAGATGCAGGAGGCGGGGCTGAGGGAGGAGCCTGAGAGAAGAGTGGCTGGGAAGCCTGAATACAGAAATAATAGCTGTTAAATTGGGGCTAAAACAATTACAATTGTTCGGCATTGTACAAAGTAGGTTACACAGACAAACCAGCCGTTCACCTGTATGAAGTCTGTGACCCCCTGGATGAAGGTAGGGACCCCGGGCATCGTGACTGTTATCGAAGGGCCCTGGGCACCCACTGGAACAGCCCCCCCTAGAAGAGACCCCAGCAACTGCTCCAGGTTTCCTCCCGCAGGGGTTTCCTGAGGGGCGCTGGGTGCTGATCCAGGCTGAGGAGGGCTGGTGGTACCAGTCTGTGCGGCTCCAGATTCACTGGTGCTGGTGCTCGAAGAGGAAGAGGATGTCGTGGAGGAGGTGAATGTGTGTGAGGAAGATGTGGAGGTCTGACTGGCTGTGGATATAAAGGAAGTCACGCTGGTATAAAACCTTTTCCAAGCCGAGGGGTTGTACATCAACATTTCACAAAAATTCCTTCAGATTTGGAATATCAAGAGGAAAATACGTCCTCTGCATACGAGTATGTTCATATATCAGTCATCAAACTAATACTGAGAGCACAACATATTATCAGTGTTAAACAAATAATCACACCCATACAAACATACCCATCTGCCCAGCTGCCCCAGTGAGAAGCTGCCCCACCAGTCCACCTATCACCTGATTCAGAGCAGCTGGAGGGATGTGTCCAGCCTGTGGCATCTGGACAAACTGTGTGAGGAACTATATTGTTAATGATACCATCTTTAAATATACAAACACCTCGACAGGTACTTTCCCTCAAGACGTGGACGTTTACTCATCAACACCAAGCAGACTGGAGTTATTACCACTGGATTACTATCTGTGAACATGCAATTAATAACAGTATAGTGTTTAATTTAAATAAAACTTTCATTTTTTAATGATTACATGACTCAAGGGGGAATTCTTTGATACTTTATAATTTACTAAAAATTCCTGAACTGTCTCATCTGGAATTTACACGCGATATTCTAGAACAATCACATCACCTGTGCTGGCTGTTGGCCCATCATTGGTGGAACAGCTGTTCTGAGGTTAATGGTCGCCCCCCTTGTGGTGAAAGTGGGACTGGCCATTCTGTGAGTGAAAGCGGGTCTGGTAAAAACCACTCTGGCCTGAGGGGGGTGTGGGGGCGGCGCAGAGCCTGAGCTGAGGTTTGCTGCAGGTGCGGTGGTCTGTTGCCCCTGCTGGCCAGCAGAGGCAGCGTTTGCCATGGCCATAGCCTGCTGAGTGACCTGATGCACAATGGCTTGCATGAACTCTGGAGGTAGACCAGGAATCTGGATAGTTGGGGGAGCACCTGCAACAAACAAACATGCATGCATGTACTTACAATCATAAAAACAGCACAGTTCACCGTTCCTATTTATCCTGTTAATAAATGATGTTTATCTCGCTTACGTATTAAACATACTTGACGAGTGCCGCTTGTTTTGGCGAGTAAGTAAAACGTAGCTATTCATCAGTTGATCCGCAGATTAAAATTGGACGTGATGAAGGTAATTCAAACAAAATAAACCATCTGAATTTCATAGATTTTTACTAAAACAAAAAGTAATGCAAAAGACAGTTGCAGGTAATGTGGCTGGCGGCACATTTTTATCAATTTACCAATTTTAACAATCTAATAATTGTTTTGAAGCAGACGCCTGTGGTTCATCAACGCAATTATGTTCTAATAATGACTGAAAACGACCCACAGAATAATCCGATTAAATCCCTCTAGAAACAAAGGGGAGTTAAAAACTAACCAGGTACTAACCAGGTTGTCCAGTGCCAGCAGCAGTCTGCTGACCATTAGCCTGACCATTGTTTCCAGAGTCTGAAACATAATAAACGCTATTCATTTCACTACAGAGAAAACTATTTACCACGTTATCTGAAACACTTAAAGCAAACTCACCGTTGATGTTCATTTGCATCATTACCACAGGCTCCATGGTTTGATGACTGATCCGGATTACTCGGGGCCCTGGCTGTCCACCCTGCTGATTGGCTGAACCGGGCTGACCCGCAGGCGTCTGTCCCTGGTTCTGCTGATCTGATTGGCCGGTCGATTGAGGCTGACCCTCAGCTGGTCTACCATTGGCTGACGGGGTCACAGTAGTTCCAAGATTCACCTGTAAGAAAGTTAAACGTCAATATAAAATGTTAAATCATTTGTTTTGAATGAAGTAATTATAATAAACCTGTTGTATATATGTTGGAATTTTTCCTGGTTTTTGCGTTTTTCTTTTTTCATACGTAAAGCGCTATGTAAATAAACCGGAGTGTATATAACTAAAAATCAACGACTTTAACGATTGACCATTTTAAACCCCATAGTCTCGATATTTCCTGAAACTCTTGTACCAAAAACACCTCACCACTCATCTCTAAACTAAACGACACCTACAGGAAAAAACATCAAACTTTCACTTTCAGTGTTTCACAGCGCACGAGTCCCTCTGACCACATCCTCACCTGAATGGGAACATGTTGCACCCCTGCCGGGTTCAAAACCGAGGATGTGTAGTGAGACATGGGCCGAATAACGTGCAGGTGTCGGGGTGGGCTGCTCAACAGGTTACAGCGCAGGTCGCTCAGGGCAACCAGGGCGTTTCCCAGGAGACGAAGGGCTTCACCGACCAGGTTGAGAATACGCTGGTCTTCATCTCTCTCCTGGGTCTGTTGTTAAAGAGAAAAATACAGGAACATTATATAACACAGAAATACAAACACATACAAAACAACACATTATCAAGATTATAGAACCAGTGGGTCAGATTTTAAAAGGTGACAGAACCCTTCCTCTGTTGCCGAGCGACCTGCTTACATTGTTGTTGTAGTCTGCAGTGGTGGCTGACTCCAGTATGAGGTGAGCTCTCTGAATAAAGGGCTGAAGTCTCTCCTCCACCCTCCTCAGCTCCGTCAGCATCCCCAGCATTTCAGCCGGGCTCGGGTGACTGAAGGAAATACAGCATGAATTAAAACACCCGGACACGCATGTGATGTTTGGTTTGGTGCACAGTGTTAACTACTACACTAACATACAGTAAGAGGGTAGTAGATCATGGGTATTTTCAATACAGTGCTGTGTTTAAAGATTAACTTAAAAAGAACTCTGCTGGGCAAACACAAATGGTGGTTTACTCTTAAATGAAACCTTTTTTTTTCGCTACCTTTTGGCAATCACTTAGTGGTTTGTTTGACTTTTAAGTTATGAGTAAGACACATAAGTTGTGGGAGCTTCGCTTTTCAGTGGCTACAGAAAGGCATGTTATTATTGTCAACCACCCACGGCTGGTTTTAAGTGTGTGAAGATTCTCTCTACATGAAACTGAGAAACTGTGACTCATCATATATCATATGTAGAGTCTCGTCGTCCACATAAACTGCTCTGAATTATTATAAAACAACAATCGCGCCTGATCAGTGATGTATGAAATGAGCACTAAATCAGTGTGTTAGCAAAGGAGAGTACAGAACCACAGCGAGGCTGGTACAGGATACAGGATACAGCAGACATTAGCATACATGCTAAGCCATGCAAACAGGGGCTTTCCTTTTGGGAAATCCCCATATTTATATTTATTGAACAAGCAGCTAGTAAACGTAATATTATACAGCACTGTGGAGATGTGTTAATCACATTACTGTAGACGTTTCTCAAAAATATTTGATAATATTGAATATTAAAATAATGACCCTGTGACACCAAACACAGATTTTGTTTGTTACTTCACTTTATATACGTATGAACTTAATTAATAACGACTACGCACGCAACGTCCTTGCGTGACAGGAATAACGACGCCTAAACGTTTCACACAGTGGAACGTCTCGAAGTGTCAGAAAGAAGCTGATTTAAAGGTTAAAAGAGAAGCAGCTGACATTTTAAGAGTCGAGGTAGCACGAGGACACGCCGACTCCTTCACTAATGAAACTCCCTATCCCGGTTTTCAGATTTCAGTTTCTCCTCGCGCTGTAGGTGTCTGACTTTAAAGTTTACACACCTTTCCCACAAATTCCATTAGTGCAGAAACATCTAAACAACATCACACTAAACACACAGACGAGGTTGTCAGGTGTTATGAAACCCAAAGACTTCAACCCAGTTTTCTCAAGTGACTGTATGAAATTCTTAGTAATTCTACAAAGAGCACAACACACCCAGACTCTAATAAACGAGCGCTTTCTGGAGACAATTCACCTAAATGGGGATCTTGTCGATACGCAGTCATAACTAAAGAAAAAAGGAGCGTTTAACCAATATTATTCAATTAAAATGATATGTATCTTATTTTCTTTGATATTATCAACACATAGCTCACAAGAGTCAGACGTTTCTCTGCATCACATGCATCACAGTTAGTCAGGCTGTTAAAAATGCTAAAGAAATCACCAGATTGTAATCGCAGATTGAGCGGTATGGTAAATCTGTCAAATTTCTAGTTTTTGGTTTTACATTTTGACTTAAAATGTAACGGTGAAGTGGATAATTTCTGCACCACCCAATAGAACTTTAAAAATAAAGTTCCAGTTTCCCAAAAATTCTCTTAGCTACCATTGGTTTCCCAAACATTCTCTGCTCCCAAACTGACATCATCGACCAGTGTTATTTAAGTACAGAATAATACTACAAATGGCATACTTTAGGCTACATATCAAGTTAAGACAGGAGTATTTGAACACCAAATAAATTACATGCTTCACCTCTGAAGTGAATTCATCAGTACTGGTTTGTTAATTATGTGACCATTAAGTAAATAAAACCATGATGATTATGACTGAATCTAAGTCTTACTTGAGGCCTGCTGGAGGGGGCGGAGCTCCCTCGGTCTGGGTGGAGGAGGAGGATGGTGGGCTGCTGGTAGGAGGAGAAGTGTCCATGGGCTGTGTAGGAGGAGATGGAGAAGAAGTGGAGGAGGTGGGTGGAGGTGCTGAGTCCTCTTGGGAGGAGGAGCCATCTGCAGGCTGACCCTATGAGTTCAAGAGAAAGAACGAATGAGAGAGAAATGTGCACACACATCTACTGCTTCCCGGTACCATGAATGCTGAGTGCTGTCCCTCACCTCAAGAATCTGAATCACAGCATTGGTGTCCCTCAGCAAGTTCTCAGCCAGAAACAGACGCAGTCTGGGTTCACTCTGCAGCGACTGGTCCACATCTATCTGAACATTCACTGAGCCATTGGTCTGAAAGACAACCACAGAAAATAAACATGACTTACTGTACATGCACAGCTGCTTATGTAATGGGGTATATAAAACAATACTGATAACCGGGGGTGGCAGACTATCGTAATACTGGTTCAGATCTTCAGCTTGTTTGTAAATGGGGTATTTTAACTCTAGAAAACGCATTGTTATCGTAACTCAATCCTACTTAAACTCACCCCGGTACTCGTGCTGACTCGTGGGTTCCTCGCACTCTCTCCCAAGCCTGTCATCATCTGTTGAATGGACATCTGAGGAATTCCAACACATACAAGTATAAGAATTAAATCTAAATAAACCACCCATGTACTGCATAGCCCAAAATCTTCACCTGAATTTGCTGAGGATCCATAATGTTAACTGGAACATTAAAAGTACCCAGCATAACGTAGCTGTTGGCATTGCGGTCATGTGTGGGTCCGAGGGGGGTCCCCTGAGAACCGGTAGAGGGGTTCTGATTTGCTCCCTGTGTTCCACCAAAAGACCCCGATACACCACCTGAGCCGGCGCCCTGCTGTGTGGTCTGGGGTGGGGCTCGCTCCACCAGGTGAATAACTTTCCCATCCACATCTGGACAGAACAAGAGTGTGATGAACAGGGACAGTACAGAAGTCACAAGACTGCAAATAGACTCAAAAAGGGGATTTTACTTAAAGAACACACTGAGCTGGACTCAACAACGTCAACACACACTGTCAGCCGACAACACCCTAGCGAAATTTTAATCATATTTAAGGTGACAAGATCACTACACCAAAAACACCAAATAATTTGAATCTGAATTTCCCTCATCGCCCATAGAACAAGTTCTGGAAACAGCCGTTAAAATGCAAATGAACTCACTGTATTCTGTAAGAGTTTTCTCATCCTGGAGAACTCTGCCCTGATAAATGAGTCTTTGTTTGTCCACAGGAATTCCAACGGAGGGCGAAATGTGCTCCTTGAACTCATTGACCGTCATCTACACAACAAAACCCAAATTTTTTGTTAATTTTAACAAAAATCCAAGTGGCAAACACACGGTCTACATCTGTGGTCACATGACTCCTTGTTCTTTACCTTGTACTGAGGTGGAAAGCAAGATTAAATCATTGTATCAGCATAAATAAGGTGTAAAAAAATGAAAATTAAACAATAGTCTAACAAAAATCCATCTCACCTGTGCGGGCACTGTGTAACTCCTGCTCTGAGAGTCCAGGGTTTTCACAGTCACCTCTATATTACTGCTTGCTTGCTCTGCCATACTGTCTGGATTTCTCTGAAAAACAATCTGAACCCGACACAAGAAAGTAACTTGATTATTTTATACAAACACATTAAGCGCTATAATAACTTGCATATCTTATGCATTTCATTGCTACACTACAGATAAAAGTACTATACTACTTTCTTTCTTTTGCAGGTTTTTCTAGAGCTTATAAGAAACACACAGTGGAAATATACACTTATAGCCAGCAGGAAAGTAAACTGTAAATAACAGAGGCATTCGGCCCAAAACACCTGCTACACAACTCACTAGCCTAACAAGTCATAAGCAGCGGGTTAGCGGCTAATAACAAGTGCTTTAACAGTTTCAACATACCATCATAAAAATGAATAAAGATATCTGATGTGTACATATTGACTGGTTTAGGATGACATACACATGCATATTCAATTCACGCATCATCAGATATTAGAGAAACTACAGTGCGCTCGAGGCCGTTTAGCATGTTAGCTCGCTAATGTATTTGCTACCTTAAGATCCGGTTATTTGTGGCGGAAATCCGTAGTTTTGAATTTACGCCGAACAAAATGCCTTTCCTTGAAGTGTCGTGTTTGTTGCTCGCACTGACTAGCGCTCCTTTAAAACATATTATTCAGGCGGCGAAGCTAAAAGCATCGCGCTATCATGCTAGCCGGTGTCAGGCGACAGGGACGAGGAAGTGAGCCGTGACGTCACAGCGACGTATCGATTTCTTTGACGTAATACGGTTATAGTTGATCATTTATCAGGTGGTCTTGGGGTTTATTTATCAGCGTCATGTTAGAAGTAATGACGAGTCAAGATAAAGTTTTCTTTCAAATTAAAGGTCAAATTATCATTAAACACTATTTTATCCTGTGGTCGACGCATACATTATCGCCTACATATAAAAGCATAAAGGCCCGCAGACGTGTATGCATCAACAGAATCCCCAGAGCACTGTACATTCAACACTAACCTAAACTTTCTGCGTTTTTACAGTTAAAAAACTGTATTAAACTATATTTTCAGTGTTTTAACAAATGACGACGTCCCCGAAAGGAGATTCTGCTCAAATTTTGTGAGGTGTTGCTGATTTTTGGGTACAGATTTGTCCCCAATACAGGGTTAAGTAACCCCACACACACATAAACACCCCCCCCCCGCACTAACCCTACCCCTAAATACAACCCTCACAGAAACCCTTTTTCTGCTATTTTTTAATATTTTGGATTTTCTAAAGATCATTCATATCATATGATTTATAAGCTTATATATTTTTTAAAGCTTTACAAGCTTATTTATAACCCCCCACGAACACTGATTTATGTTTTTAAGTTTTTGCACTTTATACATTTAACATTTTGTGTAAGTCTGGCTTAAATATCCAGATAATTAGAATGTGTACATGCATGCTTCAGGATGGTATAGCATGCAGCATGCATGCTTTCTCATTAGCAGAGGTCTGTGGAACAGCAGAAGACCACGCTTTCCGTTTCAGTTTGTTTGTCATGCGTCATTTGCTTTGCTGTCAACATAATCAATACTTAACATCAGGTCATAACACGTAATCGTAAATTAAGATCAAGCTTTGTGATATGCTAAAGAGTTTCTGGCTTTAAATAAAGAACTGAGCAGCTGTTTTAATAATGGCTAAGAATAGAATAGAATAGAATAGAATACTTTATTGTCGTTGCTCAGCTGTACAACCAAATGTAGTGCTATTCTAATTTAGTGCTATCTAATAAATTAAGATAGATATCAAAGTCACATTAACTACCACTGCAGTGATACTTTTGTAACCAATGGTAATTGGTTGCTTTTTTAATTATGTTACATAATCTAATTGCAATATAAAAAACTGGGGCAGCATAATATTGACAGATAATCACGTACAGTGAGGGGGCAAAGACAAACGGAAACCAGATGAAAGAACCTGAAGCCAAACTGGGAAGGAGGGTTACTAACCCTAACCCTAACTTTAAAATTCCATTCGGTACTTTAGAAGTGTTCAATCTCTGTTTGGATTTGATGTGAGCAGAATATGCCACAGATGTGTCCTTACATCTCTCGTCCTTTCAGACTCCCTCACCCGTCTACACACACACACACACACACCTACATACACTCCAATCGTATTCCCCCTCCCCTACAAATGAAAACAGAGAGATTCACAGCTCTGCAAGAGGAACTGACCTGAGAAAAATACCTAAAACAAGTACGAGAGTTTCCACCTACAAGCTGCTACTGAACTCTATCTCCAGATCTCATGTCACCAGCACGTATCTGCCTGGATGATCTTAAGAGGGTCCTGCTTTTATCAAACACACAGAACGGTCTGAAAGGAACTGAGGAAAGGAACTGAAAGCAGCATAATTTTACGTTTGTGCTAAATATATGACGCAGCCTGTCCTAGTCCACTATTGAAGAAGAATTGGCAATGCGCATGACTCCCACTACTGTATATGCTTCCAATACGGTCTGTCATTGGTGATGCAGGCAGGTGTGAGGTTATGCAGTTCATAACCTCAGTAAGTACAGAGACAAACAGAGACAGCACATGTGTGTGTTTGTGTGGATTATTGTGTAGGAGTATGTGGTGTAAATGCCTTCTCAGGAAAGTACAGGCCACTGAATTGGGGCTGTCCCAAATGGTTGAGCACATCCAAGAGAAAAATAAAAACAAACATCCACTTATCAGTGTAAACTCAATAGCCACCCCAGAATGAATCTGAATAATAACTCTCCATATCTCCCTGTGGAACTAAAGACGAGGGGCATGATGGGATTTCATCTGCTTTGAAGCAGAAGCCACAGACCAGATTATCTTCACTGTGATGCTGCGGAGATCTTTACATAAGCTGCAGCACATGTTTAAAAGTGATACTGTGTATCTTCCATAACCTGGTTCAGATATGGGCCAGTATTCTATTTATTATCACTGTGAAGCCCCTGAAAGGACCACCAAGAAATTCCAGTCACAATTGCCCCTTCATGCCTCATTTCTCTCTGCCGCACGGTGACCGTCGACCTTCTCTTCTGTTTCCAACCACCACCGTGACCACAAAGAAAAACAGAGAAGGTGACAAACTGAGAGAGAGAGAGAATGTGTGTGTGTGTGAGAGAGAGAGTGGAAATGTCCAGTACTGTAAAATGAGAGCATGAGAAGGGGGAAACCCTGTGGGACAGATCGTGTCTAATGTTGACGTTTATTCTGTCACTCAGTCAGTTTTCACACTACAGAACGCACACTGAGGTAAGTCAAGCTATCTTTCTCAAACAATCTTGATAGGATTTTTACATTTGCCTATTTTGGCTCGCGTTTAGTGGATCAGATATTGTACCTCTCCTGTCATTCTCTGATGTAGACGAGTGAGATATAAGGTACAAAGTAAATTAGGTTAAGTAAAAATGAGTTTTTCCCATCCCGGTTTTGCAGTTGAAACAAGGATAGCATCAGGGTTCTGCGTTCAGCTACAGTAGAGATGACACAGGGCGGAGGACCATTATTCTTACTGACTGTACAAGTCATACAGTCACAGCGCCGAAACATCCATCAACAGATTTTCCATTAACTAGTTCCAGTTTTACAAACGCCCTCCCCCTATTTCTGGATTTTTGGTTACAATAATCAGTTAGTAAATTAAAGTATCCTAGTCTTTCTGACCACACTTCATCTTTAACAAGTTAATCAGTAAAATGCTATTTTTAGTAATGCTAGTATTTTTTTTAATTTACGCTCTTATCTTAAAAAAAACAAGCGTGTGTGTGTGTGTGATGTCATGCAGTTCTTACAAGTGCAGCTAAAAACAAGCGCTACGCTAAATGCTCCATTGAGAGAAGTTTAGATACAGTTTGTGTTAGTGTTTGTGCTGTGTTAGCAGTTTGTGCTCGGCTTACCTGTGAGTAGAGCATCGGTCTCTGTGGCTGACCGAGGAAATCATCGCGTTGCTTTTTTTAGCCAAAGACACCTCATGATTCACCTGATGTCACTCTGGATCAGAGTGTAAATGCTAAACTGTTTCAACTCTATAAGTGTGAACAATGTTACAGTATTTACACCTGTGTGTTATAATGATGGCGAACACACTTTTGTTTATGTACATTCTTTATTTTCGGACTGTTTTGTTTTTATTATGGCTTTATCGTGCTGTATTTTGAGTGATCTTGTGCTTTCTAGGGCTGCTTGGCAATATAGTTCATGCATTAGGGTCAGTAGGCTACATGGAGACTTCATCCCACATCATACTGTAAATACACATCTTTTGGTTTCACGATACACATTTTTTCCCTTTTCTCGGTTTCTGCCAGTCACGAAGATGTCTGGACCCAGTCACCCCAGGTTCCGAATTCTGATTGGCTGGTGCTGCCTGATGTCAGCAGCCCTCTTGATCATGACGGTATTTCTTGCTACCAGTTTCAACCAACAGGTGAAGTGGTCTCCCGTTCTGTCCAATCACTGTGCTGCTAGTTATCACATGACCAACGGTTATTACTTTGATCGTATAAAGTGCTCCAAACCACGTTTCTCTGAGGAATTCTATGATAGTGTCTGATGGTGTATTTTAAGATCAACAAGTATAAATGAATAAACGTTTTTACGTTTCTTCATTAGCACAATACAAACGCAACAGACGAAGAATCCAGGCGAGCAGGTTTGTTTACATGTGATCAATTTCAGTCCCCTAGTTTCAGCAGTACAAGAAAGTAACAATTCGATCCTGTTTTGCAGAATCTGTCAATCCATATAACGGGCAGCAGATTGGTAAGTGCTGGAAATGCTGGTCAGTACTGGTTTAAGAAACATTTAATGTAATACAATACAGAACGTCACATCACTACAACACATCACTTCACAAAAGCCATGATCTTTTTAAGAACGTCGTTTGGGAAAGTCTGTGTCTCGTCGTGCTTTTCAAACGACAACTTTGAAAAGAGAAAATAATTCGGTTTCACGTTTGCTTTCAGGTTCCCCGCCTGGTCGAACCTTCAGAAACAACATTCATCTCATCAGGGGTGAGCAATATCGTGCAGGAGAAACTCTCCCTTTCTCACTTTGTCTGTGCACCTCGCAGAAGCCGAACGAAGGGACTTTTGCTCGTCTCATTATTTTCAGTGGCTTCTCAGTTAAAATGAGGAAGTTGGACATGTGGACATCTGCTTTTAAAGAATTTAAAGAACGTTTCTTGAGAAAAGTTAGCCGTTAGCATTTTTGATGTCTAAAATGAAGTTGTTTAAATGAGTTCAATCTTAAACATGATTTAGCAGCGTTTTTTCAAGCTGGTTAAAGGTTGAATGGGAGCTGACCTTTCTTTCATTGAAGCTGGAATCTTGCGAGCGCCCGTGAAGGTTTCTCACCTTTACTCACTCAAGAGATGAACCAGATATGGTGACCGCAATGACACTTTCTCAATGTTTACTGCAGAGGCGTTGTGAGCCAGTGGAAATATCACCAGCGTGTGTACGTGTGCGAGCACGTCTGCGCGGCGCGCGAGGAAGGAGGTGGAAATGTCCCTTTAAAAATCTCTCCTTCCTCGACCTCACTTCCCACTTCGCGTGTTACTGCATGTGGGCCGAAAGGTAGCGGCGGGAACAAAGATGAAACAAATCGAATGAAAACGTTTGTGATCTTAAATGCGTCTGTGTTACAATGTTAGCAGAAAATATTCAGGCCAAGGCCAAGATCTGACCAATCAAGTGCCTCCTAAGAGTTGGCATAATAAATCAACTACCATTGTAATGCGCTATCCATTCAAACGGTTTAAGAAAAACACTCAAATCAAAGCAGTTTCTTTTTGTCAATTTAAAGCGGCAATCTGTAACCTGCTTTGGTTAAAAATGAACAAACATTTGTTATTGAGCAAGTACATGACAGATCAGCGTTCAACACGATCTCCTTACCCTGATTCACAACTGTAAGTGTATGATTTATGATTTCAGCTGTCGGCTCTGATTTCACAGGAAATGTCCGTCTGTAAACAGAAAGAAGATTCGGCTACTAAATCACATGTCCGGCTGCTGTCTATGATGCAGCGTTTGTAGTTTGTTCGTACAGCAGTTGTTTAGAATTTAAACTTCCGTCATCCACGTTAAGAAAATAACTCCACAAGTAACCTGCAATTTCATTTTCGAACAGAGTGCAGGGGCAAAAGTTACAGTTTTATGTACTTATTTAAAAAGTTTTCCTTCCCGACATTCCTCATCTGCTTTTGGACCGTCATTAATATTTACATTCTTTTCCCCCAAATCCTACAGACCAAGAATCGTGGATTTGTAATCCTCCATGTGAGAACAGCTCCCTCTCTCTGCAGAACAACACTGTTAAGATTACAGTCAGTGGCCTGTACCACATCAACGCCCAGGTGTACTTCCAAAAACCCCCTCAGACGAACAATCACAGCAAACACGAGAAACACACGGTCATTTTGGTCCGGAACAAAGGGAACAGAAAACAAGAGAAGAAGCTGAGCGAGGTCATTTGTTATGATGAAGGATCTGCATCGTTGAGCAGAATAGTTCATCTGATGACGGGAGACAGCATCAGTCTTAATTTAAACCTGCGGTCCATGCTACTGTCACCTGAAGATGCACACACGTACTGGGAAATCGTCCAGCTTTATAACCAATAATAATTCCAGAACAAATCCTTTATATTCCTCTCAGGGTTGAATCACAAGTGTCACTTAGTGTGTAAGAGTTTCTCAGAATTAAATTACAAGTGTCACTTAGTTTGTAGGAGTCTCTCAGGGTTGAATCACAAGTGTCACTTTGTATTTATAAGAGTTTGTATTTATAATACAGAATGCAGTGTTTCAGGCTCAGATTCTGCCCATCTGTGGGTCCAGTGGTACAAGATTCAGTGCTTTTATGGTTAGTTCTCAAGTCCATATTTGGGTTCTTGTGTGTTTATTCTGCCAAATGCCTCGATGTATTTTGTTAAAATGTTTAAATATATATTATATTATATTAAGTATTTTAGTGTAATTATTAAAATATTTTTCATATTAAAGTTTTCATATTAACATTAAATATTTTGTCTTGAAGTCTTGCGCAAACTGTTTGTGAATTTTATTTAAAAAATGTAATTTAAAAAAATGAGCAATTAAAGTAGAATTGAGTAGAAGACTGAACATTTTATTCTTTTAAACGTTTAACTGAAGTCCTGCTGAACAGTAAACATGTTTTACTCACAATAAATCTTGAGGTAAAATTGTGAAATTGGTGTGTGAACAATCTAGTATCTCTCGTGTAAGCTTTAAAACATCAAAAATAAAGTCTACCCGCAACAAAAACGTGTCTGTGAAGTGTATTTGATTTGTTGGGCAAATTCACACGTGTAACTCTGATCCTTCTTTTCTGTTGACCACAAGTGACCACACGGGGGAGCCAGTCAACGTACAATTTTTAATAGGCCTACAGAAAAGAGAACAACTCAAACACAAACTCACTTAAGCCACAGATACAAAGTGTGTGTTGGGATTGTGTAACCAAACGCTCTTCCCCTCTCTGCTGATATGCATGATTCGGAGTTAACAAGCGATATTTAAAAAGGGTTTAAAACACGCTGTCTGGTTTTTGGTTCGTCCTGAAACCGTGTTGACATTTGTCAGCGCTGGTGAGGTACTGTACCTCCCGCAGTCGAACCTATTTCCAACAGCTTTACTCCACTGCCACTGTAACCGCGCGAGAGAAAGACAGATGCTGTGAGTCATAATCTGAATTCCCCTCATCTACAAATCCTCAAAATCATCTACAAATCATTTCACCTTTAGCTGTCAATTAATGTCATATTATGGTTGGCAAATGACAGCAAGTAAAGAAATAGACTCATAATTTGTATATTTTACAGTATCGTACTGTAAAGAGACAGCGGAACGTTTGGTGTTTAACCTTTGTTATATTAGAACAAATAAAAGACTATCAATTAAAGACCGCAACATACTGTGTGGTGTTTAAGTATGTAAACTTGGCTGAAATCATTCATTAACTATTCATGATTTAATCAATATTGATTCATAATTGAATTAAATCACTTCCGCTATGTTTATTACAGCCTGTGTAAAATCATTTACAGGAAGAAAATGACAATTCTAAACAAACGTTTAAGTGTTTCTGTGATTCTTTCATGAGGCTGATAACCACAAAGCTCTGGACAGAATCGTACGAGAGAAGCGTTTCTCTCACGTCCCCGTTTCATAAACATCATTTCCTCTTTTTCGGCCTTATTTTCCACTTTACATTCGCCTCTTCCACACATTCCCTTTTTGATGGAAATGCTCAATCAGCTTTTCCATGCAGCTCTTTCTGTTCTCAGGTTTAATCACCATTTCAAGACATTATTGTCTGGTTATTACAACATTATTCCAATGTGTTTTAATTCTGTAGCTCTTTAAACCTTTCATGAGCATTTTGAAGGCCGGACGACAATCAGATTCAGACGTGAGATTTCATTTTAGACAACATAAATGTCACCTAAACACAAGCAGAATAAACAGAAAGCTCAGCCTGTGCATTTGTCCTGAATCTCTGAAACCTTCTCTCATGTAGGAATAGAAAAAGCAATTTGTCAGCATTACTGTGTAGCAATGAGCAGAGCGATTGAGAACAGCCGTTTCCTGTTAGCATGTGGTTTTTTGCACGTATGCGCAGAGCAATGTAAACTCTTCTGAGTTGCAAGCCCTCCGCACTCTGCATGACTGTTTAGTGAATCTACACATGAGCAAAACAAACCAACAAACAACACAATAAGTAGCTCAAATAACTGGTATTGTTTCTTATTAAAGTTATCTGGTGTGCAGCTAGTAGCAGGTATAGCTATACAGATGGCAGGCAAACATGACCATAGATTTGGTGCTGAATAAACATGTCACACATTCTTGATCTTGTGGGTCATTTCTGAGTGTTGGGTCGTGGACACTTACCGCGGTCTACCACAATCTGCTATAATTTACTGGGACTGTTGTTTTTGCTATTAAACCATCCTTAAAATTTCCTTTTGGCAAAACAAGCATGACTATCACACTTGTTGACGTGTCACATGATGACACAAACAGGGTGGCAGGTAACTACATGAGGTAACGTGGAGATTTCTGTGGTTTCTGGACATTTTCATGTTTCTTCTTTGCTTTTAAGGTGAAATGTTAATTTTTTCCTCATTTGTTAAGCTTCGGATAAACGCATCAGCAATACATGTAATATCTCCATTATTAGACAGTAGCAGAGACAGGAAATCACAGGCCCAGTTAACAATTTTAGATTGTAAGAATATTTCTAGTAACATTAAAAAGATGTTGTGGTAATGTAACTGTTTGGTTAAAAAAAAACGTTATTTAAGCGCTTTTTAATTCTGTTACATTTTTAAAACGTTCCACTAACAACTTAAGAATAACGTTTTATATATAACGTTAAAAAAGATTCTACTAATGTTACCGCAAGAACTTTTTGGATAATGTTGATAAAACAGCCGTTGTTCTGTTACTTGTGGGGACCGATAAGAACAAGCCAGACTCAAACCCAGATCACTCATGACCCCCTAACAGCTCAACGCGTCACCCACGCGGCCCGTAAGGCCATTGTTCTGACTGACACTGAGAGATTCTTGTTCCTCTGACGACCTACATCTGACAAGCTTCTGGAGCAA
This sequence comes from Botia almorhae, assembly GCA_036877575.1. Classification (NCBI taxonomy): domain Eukaryota; kingdom Metazoa; phylum Chordata; class Actinopteri; order Cypriniformes; family Botiidae; genus Botia; species Botia almorhae. The sequence goes on from JAZGTJ010000481.1 coordinate 43,050, forward strand.
GCGATAAGAAACAGTGTTTTTTGGGCTTGTGGCAAAGGTGTTAACCCACAGTCAGAGAGCAGCTATGAAAGCAGCCGTGCTCTGCGTCACATGTCCCGTCCTCCGTGGAGCATTTTGGGGACGCGAGACAATGAAAATGGAGAGACGGATTAGAACTATGGAAAGCGTAGCAGGAATCCCTACAATACAATCATCCTATCACCCATAATACTGCATAACCACAGGAATATAACTTAAAATATGGGGGCTTTCCCACAGCTCCCCCTCTCACCGCTCGGCTCCTTTATCTGATGTGGCCCGTGCTCTTTGATGCTGGTGTTTTTAAAGCGTCAAACATTATGCTGCAGTTATGCTGCCTGTATGACGATGATCATTTTTCATGAAAATCCAAAGCCTGTTTACACACCCGTGTGCCCCTCACATGTGGTTGGTGTTTCTCATCCTAAATAAGCCGTGAATGTAAAACAAATTTATATCTCATAAAACTACAGAGCGATACAAACCGAAATGATTTCTGAATCCTGACATTTACGACTTGGCTTAACAAGATACGGCTCAACAAAATATTACTCAGCCAAATCATAATATGTGTTCTGGGATTTTTTAGAGTAAAGCTTATTAAATGTGTCGTCTGGTGCCTGGTTACCCCGTTAATAAGCTTTACTCAAACTTTGGCTTATAAGAAATAATCAATAATTATTTACTTACATTTACAATTACATTTACCCTCAATTCATTTTAAACCTAGATAACGCGTGTTTAATTCAGCACAGTTCGTCTCTATTCATTTCAACTGTATGGAAATGAGCAGCTCGGACATTCTACATAACACATCCTTTATGGTCCGCAAAAGGTTTAGTAAATGATGAATGATGTTTCATTGTTAAATGTTCCTTTGAGAACAAAGCTGATTTAGATTCAAATACAGACGTTGGCTGTCGGTCATCTCCACACTTCCTGTACTGAGAAGAAACTCCAGGAGACTTGTTTGTTATTGTCAGTGAAGATGGTATTTCACCTCCTCTTGGGGACGACCTTTCTGCGCCCACATACAGACTCACATCACCTAAATGTCACACAGCCCCACAATACAGAACTGGACCTGATCACTTCCGTGTCGACAAACGTTGGCTAACGTTCTCCAAAACTTTCTTACAGTAACGTTAGTAAAACATTTTTTCTCAAAAACATTATTCATAAGTAGTTAGTGGAACGTTGCAAAAGCATTGCAGAATTTAAATATGTTTGAATAATGTTTTATAACCAAACAATATTGTCTACATAACTTCTAATACAACGTCTAAATATTCGTCGTTTTGAACGTTCGTAGAACTTCTAAAATAACTTTAAATAAAAAAAATGTTTTGCTACCTAGTGAAAACGTTAGGTACATGTTCTTACAAGCTAAAATGAGCTGGGATATCACAAGGAAGACCTGGAGTATCAGATCCTCATTGCGATCGTCCTCAGGGTTGGGCGATGATGGAAAACATAACACACAAACGGTTTACATTGTATTTATTTAATTAGCCAATACAGCAATAGAGTACGAAACTATTACAAACTGTAACAGAGGCCGAGTCAGATGATGCAATGCGGGGTGTAGCCCTCCCACAGCATTACTGTATGCATATACCTGTTAATGTAGCAATCGTTTCTAAAAGCAGCTTAGAAAAACAACCTGACTGACAGGAAATAAATAAACAAGATACTGTGTGTAAGAGGGCGTTAAGTTCACAGGCTTTGTTTAGCAGTGAAAAACGCTGTCAATTCTATATGGCACTGCAGCACAGACCAACCCCGATCTCATGAGAACTGTTACACGAGGTGGCGATTTTGTGGCGAAATTCGTACAATGTGATCTGTACCTAAACGGATGTGTTTGAGTGAAAAATCAAGCATGAAGGACCCCTCACCATTACTAAGGCAAAAGCAGAGCGTATGAAAACGTACAAAAGAGAATGTACGAATTCATATGAATTAGCCATAAAATCAATAAAGCGTAAAACAGTTATGTATTGTCATGAGCTTGCGTTGGGCAGACAGACATGGCAGCACAAACCGGCAAACACACACAAAAAAAACAGACCCTGCCAGTTTCTTGCATTAGAAAGTCTCAAATTAAAATAAACGACACATTCACTTCAAAAACAAATCTGTATTTCTCTCTGACAGAGAAAGAGTGGGTGAGAGAGGGAGAGTGAGAGGGAAAAGGAGAGGGAAAACAAAAACACAAGTGGTAAAAGCCAGCAGAAGTTTAAGATATGGAATCTCCCAACAGGAAGTCAGTCAGCTGTGCTTCTCTGCCCAGCGAATGCGCTGCTATTACATCACCAGCCGAAAGTGAAAGTGCCTGTGGCTCATTATCATTAACCACCTAACTGGTTTATCAGGTCGTATTGCAAAATCAAAGGTACCATAACATGTGAAATGATACCATTATTAATACTATTATTATTAATATACTAATATTAATAAAGTATGTACACAAGCATAAACAGTTATTAGCAAACACAACATGTATGTACTGCTTAACAGAGCTGTGGTGTGTGTACTTATACATATAAATGTGTATGAAAATATTTAAATTAACATTTCAGTTTGGCAATTTAAGGAACATTAACTTATGACCTACTGAGCATAATTAGACACAATAACATTTGCTAATTCTTTAATAGTTGTTATTAAACAGCTTTATCAATATAAACATAACTTGTAAAATGTAATGTTAAAGTCGTCTTTAGCATGAAGAGTTGTGTTGTAGCATAATACGGTGTGTGTGTGTGTGTGTGTCTGGAGTTCTGTGCGTGTGTGTGGATGTGTCTGTGTGGGTGGAGTTTTGTGTGCGTGTGTGTGGATGTGTCTGTGTGGGTGGAGTTTTGTGTGTGTGTGTCTGGAGTTTTGTGTGCGTGTGTGTGTGTGTGTCTGGAGTTTTGTTTGTGTGTGTGTGTGTGTCTGTGTCTTGAGTTTTGTGTGTGTGTGTGTGTGTCTGTGTCTGGAGTTTTGTGTGTGTGTCTGTGTCAGGAGTTTTGTGTGTGTGTGTGTGTGTGTGTGTGTGTGTGTGTGTCAGGAGTTTTGTGTGTGTGTGTGTGTGTGTGTGTCTGGAGTTTTGTGTCCGTGTGTGTGTGTGTGTGTGGATGGAAAGTTGGTGTTTGTGAACTGAAGGTGTTCTTTCCCTTTTCAAACCAACCTCTGTTCCTCAGACTGCCTGCAAACTGACATCACTGGAGTTTCCCCTGTCATACAGCTTATATAAACGGCCTGCAGATCCTTCAGTTCACAACCTCGCACTGAGAGGAACACACACCTCAGAGAAGCACCACAATGACTAAACATGAAACAATGGTAGTAGATCTGGAAGCGGGTCTAGATGGAGTTTATCGGACAACCGTGGTACCCTTACCGGTCAAGTCCTCACGAAGCTGGATATGGAAGACGCTCGCTCTGATTGTCTATCTCGTCCTCTGTGCTCTGGCTTCCCTCTTCTTCGCTTGGCATATGATGGTAAGAGTGAAACCTCAGTGTGGGGAGGAACGATTACAGAAGTACCTGATCAATCGAGGTTTTCGTGCCTGACCATCTCTGAGTGAAATGTTTTCTGATGTCTTTCACAGAAACAGGACAAAAAAGAGATTTCCATTCTGTCTGGGGAGCGAATCAGCACACCATCAGGTAAACATCATCCCTTTATGCCTAAACAATATATATGACAATATAATAACAGGGAAGAAGCTAACAGGGAACGTTCTCAGAACGTTCTAAAGTTCTGTTCTTAAAGTTATCAAAAAGCTTCTTCCAGTAATGTTAGTAGAACGTTTCTTTAACGGTGTATATCGTGCACATCAAAAACATTTTTCTACACGAGTAGCGGAATGTTTTAAAAATGTTACGGATTAAAAAAAAAACGTTATTTATAACATTAATTCAACATCTAAAAAACGGGACAATTTGAACGTTCCTAGAACTTTCAAAATACCCTCCTAAATGTTTCTGTTAATTAATGTAGATGTTACAGAAACGTTCTCACAAGCTATAATTGTTAGCTGGGTACGTACGCTGCTGCGTAGTTCTGCAAAATAGCTTCGATGCGCATCATGTGTGAGCTGTAGAATGACGGGCTACAATGAAACTGATCCCGAATCCTCTTTTCTTTACCAGAGCACGGAAAAGTCCTACAGCAGATCGCCGAGCGCACAAAGGCTGCCATTCATTTACATGGTGAGTTCATCTCAACCCGTGTCTTTGACTTCAGACACACACCCATCGCACGATACGTCACAGGTTAACTCGCTTCATGTTTAGCTTTCTTAGCCGAGTGGAACGCCTTATCAGATCTTACAAAATTCCAGGCCTCAGACAGGGAAAACCAGAGAGAGATGGATTACTGTTGGCACAAAGCAGCAGCAGGATGTTTTAATGAAACATTAGCTCGCCTGGATTTTTAGGAGTGGTAATACAAAACCGGTACTATAAAGCATCCTTACAAATATTGGACTGCTGTGGGCGAGGAGGGTGGGGGCGAAAGGTCAGGAAGCTTCCAAACTGACTAGCAAAGATCGCCTCGTTGCATACTTCTGTAAACATGAAGGAATTGATAACCACAGCAGCCAAAAAACAGGAAACAGGTGTCAGTCCTGTACTAGGTCAGAAACCAGTTCACATTTTTAGGTTACGCAACTCAGATAGTCCGAGCTCATAACTGCTCTTTAGGGGTCGCTGCATAAGATCGTACAAAGCTTTAAACACAAATAATCTCTAATCAAGTTAACGGAACATTAAATAACATGCGTCTAAAAAACTGGACGCTATGAACTTGAACTTTTTTTAATGTTTTGGTTACTTATTGGAAACATTATGAAAACGTTTGTATAACCTAGGTTTGCTAGCTGTGTTGAAACACCTTTACAAACATTCACCTCCTCTCTTCTCAGGTGAATGGAACGAAAGTCCGCAGGTGTTGAAGTGGGTGAGCGGAGTGGATCAGTCCTTCGAGCAGGGCGGCCTCAAGCTGGAAAACAACGAGATCCACATTCCGACAGACGGCCTTTATTTCGTCTACAGCCAAGTGTCGTACGCTGTGCGGTGCAAGGCGGACGAAAACAATGACGAAGGGCAGAAATATCTCAGCCACAGTATCTGGCGGTACTCAGATGCCATGGGTCAAGAAATGCCCCTGCAGAACTCGGCCAACTCTGCCTGCCAATCAGGAGAGGACGGGAAGACCGCATACAGCACGGTGTATCTCGGTGCTGTTTTTAAGCTTCTGGAGGGTGACAGGCTGTCCACCAAAACCACTCATGTACGGGACATCGAGGAAGATTACGCCAAAACATTCTTTGGCGTGTTCGCATTGTGAGGTGAATTGCGGTTAGCTGCGGGACCTCGCATGCCATCAGCACGAGTACTTTCATGTTAAAACTTTTACAGCTAAGCGTGTTCCTCAGGTCATTTGTTAAAAATTCGTTAAAAAGACGACGAGACTCCTTCCTGCCTGTGTTGGTTTTAAAACGCAACAGACGCAGCGAGTGTGGCGCATTGAGTACTATGTACTCCGTCATGAGCCGTATGCTAAGGGCACTACACCTGTTATGTTTAATTTAAGAATTTAAGCTAATATATATTTATCAACTTATTTCGTTGTAGAAATAGTGAGGGACGTAATCGTTCAAAGAACGATGTCGTTGTAGTGGGTATATTTATTGACAACTTTTGAGCATATTTAATGTATTTTTAATTGTTTTATTTAACTATTTATTTATAAGAATTTATGCAATGATTTCTAAAATGAATGTGTTTTGTATGGAAAGCGTTTTATTAATTTCTTTTGACACTCCTCTGTGATTCCGACATGTTGACCGTGAAGATTCTCAATAAACTACAAGTATTAACGATAAAAGTCTCGTACTTCAGCTCCACTCAGAAAGAAGAACAAGGTTCATGTGACGCGTCACATGAACACATGGGGATTTTTACGTTCCAGCATGACTCTAGTTCTTGATCCACCCGACTTCCTTTTCTCTGTCAAAACTGAGGTCATTTCACAATCATGTGTGTTTAAATCACTCTCGAAGGAAGCAGAGCTGTCACACAGGATGTGTAAACCTGCTTTGAGTTAAACCAACCCCTACTAGTACGACAGACAGACACTAGCACGACAGACGCTAGCACGACAGACACGCGTAAATACAACCATGGTAAAAAATATTGTTTTGTACATTTTATTTACTATTTTTATATATTGCGTTATTGCTACACGCTGCAAACAACCTCTCCCTGTTTGTTTGGATACACGTTTGTGGATTATAAATGATCTGTGTGCGTCATTCTACAGATAAACGTCTTCTTTTTCATCAAAATGTCACACCTTGCTCGCTGATGGACACAAGCTTGGCTAAACGAGAACAGGCTGAAATATTGTTTTAGGCTGTTTACAGGAGAATGATACAGCTGCAGATCTGGAGATCTCCAAAGTGTGATACTTCAAAAGAGGGTGGTGGTCCAAAATGGGGCGTGGTCTTATTCTATGGTCATATAAAAATGACACTCCAAACCCCACGCCCCCCCCTCACCCTCACCGCCCCCTTTTGGTGTTAACGCCCTGTTTAGGAGACTCAGGTCTGCAGCTGTATTTTATAGTGTTAGAAATTTGCTGATCAGGAAATAACAATCCTGACTTTAATCTCAGTGCAAAACAATACGTTTATTAAGTGTTGACATCCAGAACGGTTGCATATTTGGAGAAACTTTCTAATGCTTAACATACACACAGTAAAAGATACGTTGTGGTCCTTTTAAACACGACAAGGGATTGAATTACATGACTTACAGATTTTTGTAAATATTAAAATAAAAATCGTCGTCGTACAGTACACACACCTGACAATAAACAGTACAGTTAAAAGAGAAATCTGCAATTTCTGCTACTCCAGAAATTTAGAGCAAAAACGGTTTGCAGTAATAACAAGCCTCACGTTTATCAGTAGTGAGTCTGTTTAGATCGTTAGAAAAGCAGAACCGCTCCATAAAGAACCTTTTCAGTCATTACAGATTGTACCTTTACAGTGTCAAGTGTTCCAGTATATGGTTACAAACCCTGAGCTACATAACTAGAATGTTTGTTGTACTAGAGAGAAAACCGTGTGCTTTAGGCTACTACGCTTGTCTGAGCGTGTCCAGTAGATCATTGCTTGTTACTCGATAATTTATACGTTACAGCTACAAGAATGAAACATGCAGCAATGCACAACTGTGTGAAAACATAAAAAAACTTTGTATTACTGTGTAAACGCATTTAAATATTATGTGATTGTCTTAACATTGGAAATAAAGACGATATCGATTTAATATTGCAAGGTAAATATACACCGAGATTGTCTACACGTATGAAATCCTAAGCGTCGTCTCAACTTGGTAACTATGGTATTTAGGAATTTTGTCATTGTAACAGTGTTTATAAATTCCGACTTTGGGAGGAATGTGTTTGGGAAAGCTGCCAAACATAAACTATCAGAATTAATGCAATTGACATGACTATTCAGGGTAGTGTAAGCAATTTCAGAGAGGCTAGCAATAGCAAGCTAGCCTTGAAAGCATAACGTCCCGCCCTCCGTTCAGAGCCTCTCCAAAGCCACTCCTCCCACAATAGTGCGCAGAGGTATGCAAATACACAGTTGGACGGGCAAGTAGGACATCCTATCATTGCACTAGGACCGCATGCAATGATTGGATGAACATGTTGTGGTCCTGCGCCTCACACAGAAGATATATAAATGTTTAAATATATCTAAACTATTTAGTGACTGCTATCATGATGTGAAGAAACTTTCAACCAGCATAACAATGTTTCTGCAGTAGATCGCCCTCTCTGCCTTTAACATGATTTTAAAATGTACAGAAAAAACATTCGTGTCATCCGTTTGTACTTTTGATACATTTACCAATTATACAAAGCATATGAACGATAGTATTGCAGAGTGGTTCTCAGATCGTAACCCAGATCGGTTCCGATCGCGTCTGTCAGGGACGCAGGCAAAAGGGAAAGAAACAATGCCATTAATTATATAACCATGCATTTAGAACAGCATTATTCATATTCATTTTTCCTACATATCCTTTGTAGACAACATGTCTGTCTATTGCCTATTTGTAAGCCCCAAAATATATGAAAACAATCTGCAAATGTTACAAAAAATAAAACAAGTATTACATAAATAAAAACACATAAATAAATGTATTGCACATACCGAGCAAACAGTAACACAGACTGTATGGACTTGCAAAATGATTTATGTCTTTGTAATAAAGCAGAGCTCACTGTAGCAGCTTCAGGCTCTGTGTGTCGAATTTGACCCAAAAAGTGCAAAAGAAGCGACAGAAAACAAAACATCATTCATCAGAGTATTTAGCGGCGCCATTGTATAAGAAAAGCATATCAACATTTGTCTTATACGGTCCAGTCCAAAACTCATCAGCCTTATTTCATTCTTTTCCACATTGACGAATCACACGTCTACAATTGTGGTTATAAAAACTGAAGTGAGACGAGGACAGGAAAGCCATTAAAGCTCACTGACACACAGCCGTAGGGATTAGAGAACAAGAATACAAGGAAAATAGAGTATCGACCAGACACGGGTCAGATACCTTCAGAAGTAAATCACAGGTTCGGCTAAAACCTCGTCTCGTTTCTATTGTGAACTGAATTATAAAGATCATCTGCTTCTCTTTGTCGCACGACGTCGGGTCTGTCTCATTAAAGTGACGCTCGGCTAGTCTGTTCAGACGCTAAGCGGAGAACGTCTTCAAACGCACTCCTCATTCACTGACACTCGTCAAAGTAATTCAAAGAAACGTTTGACCAGATCGGGCTCCAGCACCAAGATAATCCTTTTTTAACACCCGTGTCCCGGTGTTTAAAAAGATGCTTTATTCAAAAGGATTTACAACAGCCCAAATGGAGAAACAGCCAGTATTTCTTGAGGAAGTGCGACGCTCAAGGGCAAAATAATAGCAGAACGAGCAGAATTAAATTTAGGAGACTTCACACGCTGCTTTCAAGCATTTTGGACAGCTGTGTATTTTCTTAACCTCGACGTGAGCACCATTCAACTTTCAAAAACGTTAGTATGCGCGACTTCTGGACAGCAACATTTCTGACATCATTAGTTTATAAAATCCCTCTAAATTGCCGAGACTATATTTCATTCAGCTGGAAGCACCACACTTGTGTGTTTCGCTATAGTTACAGTAGAACAATTACTTTTTCCATTACTATGTTTGTTGTTATTCAAACAGGGAGTTCTCAAACGTAAACAAACGGGATGCTAACATCAGGAATGTCAGGAAGCCAAAAGGCGAGTTATAAACCCGCCAACTTAGAAATAACGATAATAAACACAACTTCCCTTTCTTGAGACCCAACCAATCAGGCGCCACGAATCATTTGTACAGAAGGGGCAAACGACTGTTGTGGCAGTTATTCCGGCTCAGTTTTCCCTCTCCCTGGAAAAGGTTCGAGGAATTGGAGAAAGATGGAGGCAGAGACTGTTTGTCTGTGGCTGGCGAGTAGCTGGGCGGGTCGGTCTGAGTGGCCGGAACGCTGTGGTTCTGGTTCTGATTCTGTCCGGACGGGCGTCTGCGTGAACGCAGGGCTTGACGTTCCGCGAGCTGATTCCGAAGTTCCGTCACTCTTTCCTCCTTCTGTACGAAATGAAACAGAATCCGTTTTCAAACAGCCATGATAAAATCATAATCATTCCCATCACAACATCACTTCCAGTTGTGTCATTTCATAGTTTTGATCATTTCACTATTATTGTTAAAGCTGCAATCTGTAACTTTTTGGGTTAAAAATGAACAACATGAATGAGATGTTGAGCTAGAACATGACACGTTAACTAGATTCCCAGCGGGAAGTTTATATGAATGATTTTTAATTTAAGCTGTCTGAGAACGGCTCCTTGTGTGTGTAGTTTCCTGCAATTTTATGTTTCAAAAAGCAAAAGTTGTGGACTTTAATTGTGAAAAAGCTATTAATAAAATTGAGTATGTGATCTAGTAAATGATGAAACGGTGTTTATTTTGGGGTGAACTGTTTCTTCATTGTAACATTTCTTCATCGGAAGCATGTGATGAGCACATGGCGTGCAATTAAAGGGACAGCTCACCCACAATGAGCTTTTTTTCCATCATTTACACCCCCTCGTGTCATTCCAAACCCATATGACTTTGTTGCTTCTGATGACCACAACAGAAGATATTTTGAAGTATTTTGGTAACCAAACAACAGTGGCACCAACTGACTTTCATTATATAGACACAAAACCACTGAGAGATTTCTCATAATATTTTATCATATCTGTCTTTTGTGTTCCGCAGAAGAAATAAAGTCACACAGGTTTGAAATCACGCGAGGGTAAGCAAATGATGAAAAAGAGAGATGTAGCACACGTGCCTCTTGGATGATCTTCTGGAGTTCCCTGTTCTCGCGCTCCAACTGGCGTGATTTCTCATCTTCATTGTTATTGGTGGAGGAGGTGGCCTTCAGCGTGTCCTGCTGCTCCGACTGCCACTCGCCGCGAGTGATCAGCCGACGTATCTGAGGCAACAACCAATCAGATCTCTGAGCAACCTCAGGAAACCATCACATGATCACTTTAGTGATCAAAGTTATGATCACTAAAACTTTGTTTTATTTGTTAATAACAAGCTTCCGATTGTACATTATCCCACTTATTATAGGCCTGTGTCTACTTAGACAATACATTTTATACATTTAAATGAAATACTGACTTTAGATATTATTTTATTATGTATGGAGAATGTACAACACAGAACGTTTGTTTTCCTGATGCTATAGTGAAACAAGAACATTCTAAATAATATTTTTAAATAAGGCTATCAAATGTCAACAGACAGGAAGTCAATACCAGCAATAACCACACAGCCAATCAGAAACATGAAACAATGAGGTGTCAGTTGTACAGTGACCAACATACAAAACTGTTAGGCCAATCAGAATCAAGTATTTTAGAACATAATAATAAGGTATGTTGTGTAGGAGATTAGATAAAGCCAATGAATTTTTGTTACATTTGTGTCATAAGTTTGTTTTTACTCAGCAAACCTTCCTTATTCATACCGAAACAAGACTTCACCTTTATGCACCGTGTGCAGTTTCGAAAAATGACGAAATGAGAAACTAGTGAACCCAGGACCAGTAGGAATGTGGAAGTGGTATAAATGGGTTTGAGTGCTTGTGTCTACAGACCTTCGGCACGAACAGAACCACAAGAGTGATGTAAACAGAGAAGATGATCGCCAGAGACGCAAACGCAAACGAAGCGTCCTGCTGGGAGGAGAGGATCATGGTCACTGGAGCCGTGATCATACACAGCACCTGGAGAGAGAGAGAGAGAGAGAGAGAGAGAGAGAGTATAAAATATATTTGTAAAATATGGATCAAATGTATACATCACATATATCAGTACTTATATATACAGAGAGATATACTAATAAAGAACTATCAACTGTACTACATCTATATAAAAGATAGGGTATGCATAAGATCCCGCCCTCCTTTCAGAGCGCTCTCTAAAGCCACGCCCCCTCCAACACATGAACAGTTTGACAGGCAGGTAGGACATCCAATCATTGCCTTCCACAGCAGATATAGATTTTAAAGCAAGATGTGTAGACCACTTTACTTAGTGATTGCTATCGACATTCCAGACGTTTCTGGAAAAAAACACCAACCCAGTCTGTTTAATTTTTTATCCCCATTTAAATGTGATAATCATGTTTTCTACCACAGTTAAAGTTCAGGAATTTGATTGAAGTTTAAAAGACATTCTCAGATCGGTTGAAAATGGCACAAAGCCTGCTGAGAAATCTAAACTACCAGCATGACTAACTAGGAGGCCGAAAGCAGCCTTCGGGTTTAGACGGCCCATATCTAGTGCACTACACTGGAATCACCACTAGAGGGCATTCATTACCTTCAAGAAAAAGACATTATGGCAGACCGAACTGAAAAGCAGAGATAAGAGGTGCATCAGATAATACAGACGTTTCGAAAAGAAAATGACAGGAAGAAAAAGAGAGCAATTGAAGAGGACGAAAACGCCAGAGGTCATTTCGGCAAAACGCAAAAAGCGCACAGATGAAGATCTATGACAAAGTGGAAGTCATCTCAGGAACATTACCAGAAAATAGCTGCTGTTAACTGCCCAAGAAGATCCTACAAAGAGATATCAGAGGGCAATAACTGTCATAACTGTACCGAATCAAAACAACTCCAACCCCAATAAACTCAACAGCCCTGGAGCGCCAACACTGCCAGTTCTCCTAAACCTACCGATCAGTCACACAATATAACTGATAGAAACACAGACACCCTCCATAATGATTTTATGTCAAATGTTGCGTTACTGCAAATACAATTTTTCAATTTTATATCAAACTTTCCGTGAAATAAAAACAGACACAAATGAGACCATTTGCGTACAGTACAATAAAAATGACGTTGTTTTAGATATTGTATTAATGACATTCAAAATTAAAATGTATCTAATTCTGTAACGTTCTTAAAGCGTTCCACCGATAACTTACGGATAACGTTTTTGATATGACATATAACTAATTAGAAGGGTTCTACTTGGTGTAATTTCTTGTGTTTGTTTTTTTTAAATGAACTCAAGCAGCTTAAAATCAAGGGCTGTTATATACAGAGAGACAAAAGCACATGGCACTGTGCTGGGGTTCAAGCTGATGTCATTTAAAATAGCTGCAGGACTGAGGAAAGCTGAAATCATGTCCATGTTTCCTGTGAAGTGTTTCTTGTTTTCTCATTAGAATGTTTAGTCGGAGTTTTTAGCAAATGGGTGCAATTATGCAAATCATCCAGCAAGGCACTTGGAATTACTGCCGGAATCAAACCGTTTGTACGCAGCTGAGCAAATCCAGAGCGCAGCACAAAACGACAGTAATCAACCTCATTCAAACAAATGCCAAGAATGGAACAAACGTGTTATTTTTTGGATAAAAATAGACTCGAGGTTGAAATGGTATTATCACATTACATTTTATCAATATGATCTGAAGGAATAGAATTGAACATTCGAATGGAACAAATTTGCTCATCTGTAACAAAGACGACATGTTATTTATTGTTAATGATGATGAAAAACACTTTATCATCACATTACATTTTATCAATGCGATCTAAACAAACAGAATTAAACATGTTCAAATGTCACAAACGTACGTACAATTTGTAACCTATAAATATTCCTGGAATAACCCTACATTTAAAAACATGTTTTTTTTAAACCTTACATTTGCAGATTTGATTTAGATCCTTGATTTAAATCGACATTCTCGATGCGCTTTCAGGCTTAAAACAGAAAGAGTGAGAAGACAAACTCACAGCTACATTGTAGATGGCCATGCCGACTGCTCTGTGGTCATTAATCTTCTCTGTGGAGATGGACTTGGTCTCGTAGGCCAGAAAGATTCCCAGCAGCAGGAAAAGACCCTTGTATCCATACACCACACCTGAGGGAAACAGTTTAGGTTGGTATAAATCTCTCATTCTGACTTACAGGATACACAGAGTGAAGGAGAAGAGAGGAACTAACCCAGCTAACAACTTTAGGTTGTAAGAACATTTTCCTAACATTTAACATATAACGTTTTCATTAAAATCATTAAAAATGTTACTTTTTTCAAAGTTCTAGTAACAAACGGTTTCTTAGATGTTGCATTAACATTATTGCTTGGTTATAAGAACGTTATTTTTATGTTTCACTTTAACTTAAGAATAATTTTTTTGATATATTTGATATATGTAACATTAAAAAAGTTCTACTAACGTTACTGCGAGAACATTTTTGATAACTTTGAGAGAACGTTAACCAACCTTCTGTGAACGTTTCCTGTTAGCTGGGTAATAAGTCATAAAAGAGTTTAACCTCATATTGAGTTCAGGTGAGATTTTTTCTCAGTACTTTTATCGCCCTGTACAGTATGGGAGAGTCAGTATATTAGATACAGACCTGTGCTCTGACCCCCAAAATGTAATTTTACAGCGCGGCGCTCAGATAGGAAGTCAGAGCGGAAAGAAAGGGTGCGAGACAGAGATAGTGAGAGAATAAGTTGATTCAAATGTGTGTATGTCAGCGCGAGCGGAATTTAAATCAGCCGTGGGGGGGGGGGGCTACGTTAGGAGCACATGACCGATTTTATATTTAAATATCAGAGACAGATTGTATCAGCGAAGTGCAGCGTGGGAAGCAGCCCGACATATAACTAAACTCTCGAATGTTCTAAGCAAAGCATAACCATTTTTTTTTTTCACGTGTAATAGGTGACGCCTGAAGCAAACAGAGCTCAATGAGAGATGTTTCCTGTGTTGCTTTTTGCAACACCAGCAAACTTTGTGCCTGTTGTACAGTAACTCCAAGTTTATTACATTTACTGTTGTGCATGTGGCAGACGCTTTTATCCGAAGCGACTTACATTTCATTTAAGTTCTACATTTTGTCAGTTTGTGCGCTCCCCTGGAAATCGAACCCACGACCTTTGCGTTGCAAGCGCAATGCTCTAGCAACTGAGCTACAGAAACGTGATCAATTATAATTAATTGAAATGATTAATTATAGTTAAACGCTTGTTAGGATCCCTATACCAGAGCTACAACAGAGCTTTACAAACAGCACTAGCGAGATGTACAGAGAGAGAAGAGAAGAGCTAGACACACACCGAGCCATGTATTCATCTTCTTTGAGCTGCAGTGATTAAGAATGGGCTGAATCAACACATCCAGATCTTCTTTAGGAGCTTCTTTTGTGAACAGCTGCTTAGAGAGTAAAAATAAGAGAGAGAGAGAGAGAGCGAGAGAGCGAGAGAGGGTGAGGTCAATGCAGCACCACACAGCACTACAATCCTTTACCATTAACACTTATTTCCATGTGTTTGTTCTGCCGAGACGCCTTCATCTCACAGGTCCTCATAAAAACACAGTAAACAACAACAACGACCCAAACGGGTCATCAGACCTCCTTAGTGATGTGCAGCGGGTCCACGATCTGCCAGGTGAGCAGAAAGACAACGTCCACAGCCAGAAGAACCGCCACGGTCGCGTACAGCTTCCACGGCTCCAGGTGCTGTCGAACAATGACAGAATCAACTTAAGAATTAACTCTAAGAAAAGCTGTTTTGTCAGTGGTTAGTTTATGTTAACTAAGGTAGTTCACCAATGTTAACCAATGGAACCTTGTCGTAAAGTCTTTCTAATTTAATGAGTTAAATTTAAGAATGTTATGCAGCTTAAAGTGACGTTACAACAAAAAAATGAAACAAATTCTAACAGCATACAGATTTGGAACAGAATAAAGGTTGAGAAAAGAATGACAACATTTTTCATTCGTCGGTAAATTTCCTTTTTTCGAAGAAGCGGCATATTTAGGTTGTCGTTTTGAATAACACGCTTATATTCCTGTCAGGCGCAAAGCTTAAACTGCTCCGACACCAAAACACTTGTGTTTACCCCAGTGCATGCTGGGTAACCGGGAAGCGGAATGCCAATCATCAGCAAACATGTGTTACAAATGCGCAGTTATTTTCATATCGCCTCCATTAATCCGTGGCCGCGGGCTGCCTGCAGGCCCTCAGACTGGAAAAATGAGATAGAACGGAGCTTCACGCCACTATTTCTTTCCTTTACTTTCCCTCATTCGCCACAAAGCCGCGAAACGACCCGCGAGCCCTCGTTTCCTCCACATTCCGCCCCAGAGCCAAACTTTCTTCAAGTGCTGTCGAACCACTTAGGCAAATTGCCCCATTATGGACATCGGAAGAGTTGAAAGTCATCCTAATTCGTTGTGCGGAGGGCTTGAATAATAAAGACCCCTGAAGGTCGGATTTTAAAGAAGTTTAATGCTCATCCATATTCATAGATTTTCCATAGTTGCGGTAATCTGCTCGTTTGATGATGTTTTGGGGTTTTCCCTAATGCGGTTTCTTTGGCTTTAGGACACGGGATCAGAGTGAACACGTGTCATGATGCTAATAGTGGCTGTGGAATTAACAGTTAGGAAGATGATCTGTATGAGAGAGAGAGAGAGAGAGAGAGAGGGAGAGAATAGGGTGGTGGGGGGGGCTGTATTCTCCTTTACTTCATGCTGGGTAACTGCATCCGATGTTGTAGAGTCAGCTGTGTGGGATTTTTTAATATGCGGTAGATAAGGCTGAACTCGGAAGCGACGCAACACACGAGTTCTTCAAGAATGATCCAAGAGATTGCTGAAAAATTGTGGAGCGATGCGCACGGTTCTGTTATCATTTGTGTCGTTTCGGCACCACCAGCGTCACCTAAACCGATTGTTTCTCAATCGTTGTCTTGAGCACACAACTTGTCTGTCATTGGTTGGTAAAACGGATATCTCCGCCTCCAACTCGCGCCATTAGCTGAGGGAATTAATTGGCTTGGATGTGACGTTCAAACGATAACAGTAAACGACGACAGACAAAAAAAAAGTGACAAAAACCTTTAGGAAAGTACCATAAACATGCTTCTGTTCTAGTCTATTATGTTCCACAGATAAAAGAATGTCACACAGGTTTGGAACAACAGATGTAGTTTTTTAGGCGACCCTGTTTCTTTAAATGCCAAACGCACACACATTATCGCCGACGGCGCACCAGCTTACCTTCCTTTTCACTTTCTTCTCCTCTTTCTTGGTGAAAACAGTGTGAACCCACCAGATTTTAGTGAACATGCTGCCGTAGGCTAAACTGAAGCCAAGCCCTAGCAGCCACAGGCGAAACTGAGAGAGAGAGAGAGAGACAAAAGAAAAGTGAGAGAGAGAGAGAGAGAGTTCATTTAAAAGCTCAGGTACAGAGCCAGCAGTCTTTTACAGCAGCTACAACAAATCATTACAGTGGCGTAAGGTCGAGGCTCAAAGGGAGAGAATGAGAGGAAATAGAGGAAAACAACAACAGCTGGAGAAATATGGCACGTTACCTGACACACAACAGGGAACTGCGACTGATGAACATGAAGGCCATCGATGCCCAGAGGAAAGACAGCCGCCAGCGCCAGCACGCAGCCCACTGCCGTCATGTTGTTTAAATAGGGCTGCGAGTTCTGGATGTATCTGTACGTGAGGTCAGAACACTCTTCAGTGTGCAGATATTCAGCTGACAGGGAATGTTCTCGTCTAATGTTCTCTCAAAGTTCTCTCAAAGGAAACACTCGTACAGCCAAAAATTGTTAGCTGGGTTTATTACTTTAGCTTTAGATAAGCAATCCAGAATGTGTCCTGCTGGTTGGGAAGGTTGTTCTGTAACCGGCATGGGAGTGTCTGAAGAGGTCACAGCGGAAAAATCAAGTCTACCTTTATCTTCCGCAATAAAAGAGCTTTCCTTACAATGAGAACATAATGAAACTTTCTGAACTTAAAAAGTTTAAAAATAACGTTCATAAGAACCCTGAACTCTGATCATTTCAGTTCCACTGTAACACAATTGGGCACAGACTGCTTTGTGGGTACGTGTTTAAAGGACAGTTCAGGAACTATATCTGACCCCACAGCTTGCTCTGCTGTGTGAACACTGTCACTTATTTCCTATTTCACACGTAATCACACATGAGTCACACACAGCTTCAAAAAACATGTTTTTTGGGTCACAAAAAGGTGTAAAGTGGATTTAAAAGAACAAGAAAAGACTTCAGCTGTCAGTGAACATCGCTGGCCACGCAAAGGTCACGGGTTCGAGGCCCAGGGAGCACAAGCACGGGCATAATGTAGAACTTAAATGAACTGTAAGTCGCTTCGGAAAAAAACGTCCGCCAAATGCATAAATGTAAACGTAACAAATGTCTCTTATAAAAGTTATTATATTATATATATAATTTAAGATGTGTTAAGATAAAAATATTTCCATCAGAAACTCCTGATATATGATAATTATTAGAGGTCCATACATATAACTGATATATACATATATATAAATATATATGTGTGTGTATATATGTATATGTATAATTTAATTGTAAGATGCAACGCTACAGAGCACTTACATGGGGATTAAGTTTTTTTAAACACAGGATACCAACCTGACACTACTGTTATATATGTTGAAGGTGAGACAAACTATTCCGAGAAGAATTCCCAGACCGGCGAAGACCGACACAGATATGAAGAGTTTCTGTGAGAGGTAACGAAACTCCTCGATAACTTTGGTCTGGTCTGCAGGAGGACGAGGGCCTGTGGAGAAGAGAGACGTCAGTCAAGAACTGCCAAAGAACGAACACATGCAGAAAAAAAACACAGTGAGATTGACTTCACGGCTAAAAAACATCAGTTCCACCTTGACAGTTCTGAGAGCCGCGGAGAGGTGTTCCACCTTAGTTCTGGGAATCATTAGCTACTTCTGCGCTGTCAGAACCTCAGAACCACATGGAAAGGATGGAATACTAATAGAACTTTTTGACAATTTTCAGTTAAATAAAGTTACTGAGTATCTGGTCTGAAAGAGAACGTAAGCTCACAGCACATCAGCGGGTCCAGGTGGAAGTTCATTTTCCGTGCTAATTTGAGAGGGAAATGGATTAAAAACGCAACCGCTGCGCGTGCGTTAGCAGCTGAGAGACGAATTGAATGAGGAAAAACCCAGCTAACAGGGAACGTTTTCAAAGCGTTGGCTTACGTTCTGCACAAGTTACCTCAAAGCTATCAAAACACTCCTGCAGTAACATTACTAAAACGTTATATATCAAAATATTATTCTTAAGTAGTTAATGGAATGTTTTAAAAACGTTAGAATTAAAATAGTTTGAATAACGTTCCTACAAGCAAGCAATAACGTTAAAACAACGTCTAAAAACAGGAAATTTATGGAGCTGTGGCAGCAAATTCCATGTGGGCCTTTGCATGGAACGTAAGTCGGTGATGAATTTCAAACGATGAAATTGTCCAATAGCAATAAGTGGTGTATTATTCAAGCCTGACAGACTTCAAAGGTTTGCTTTAAAAGCTTCGGTTTTTATCTCAAACAATGGAAACATCACAAATAGGAATCGTTTTGTATGTGTGGGGATTTTAAAACATGACATTTGGGATACAGACATCTGGAAGAGGCTAAAAAATGACGTGTAAATAAGTCTCGGGGTTTACATGACTGAAGATCAAAGCGTTTCAGAGGGTGGCTGAAAGATTATGTTGGCGCTGGAGCTACTGCCTAAATACACAGACGAGACCCGTCCTTCACTTTATCACACGATTATTCCCTGCAAAAAAACACTTCGTTTCTCGACGCATTATTATTTTAACTCCTGTTAAATCCCCTGACAGTTTATTTCACTTTTATAAAGAAGTTTCTTAACAGAGCAGCGACTAAAATGATAAACGTTCGTCTCCTGCTCAACAATCTGTGACAGTTATTTATGATTACGGTCATGAAATTCCTCAGCAAACAATAATTGCAGGAATAAAAAATCTGTCGAGCGCAGGTAAAGAAAGCGAAAAATACAAAAAAGTCTAGAAATGAACGCTAAGTACTAGTTAAAATAGAGATTTTAGTGTGAGAGACAAACGGGTCATTAAATGGGACAGAAATCTGATGGTGGGGGCCGTCAGTGGTGTTTGTTATGTTTGTTGATATGTCAGAACGGCAGAACACAGAGGAGACACCTGACATTTGCTGCTGCGCTCCCGTGAGAAAAACTGTGTGTCCAAGACACAGAGAGAGAGAGAGTGTGTGTGTGTGAGAGAGACAGAGAGAGAGAGTGTGTGTGTGTGTGAGAGACAGAGAGAGAGAGAGAGTGTGTGTGAGAGAGAGACAGAGAGAGAGAATGTGTATGAGAGTGTCTGTGTGTGTAAGAGAGTGTTTGAGAGAGTGAGAGAGAATGTGCGTGTGTGTGTTTGTGAGAGAGTGCGTGTGTGTGGGAGACAGAGAGTGTATGTGTGTAAGAGTGTGTGTGTGTGTGTGTGTGTGTGTGTGAGAGAGAGAGACAGAGAGGGGGAGAGAGAGTTAAAAAATTCTGTCCTGTTGGTTGATACACTCTCACAGCAAATCTTCCTTCGTCCTTGATCTAAGAATCAGGACAGGGTGTTGCTATGGAGACCTGGCTTAACAACAGTTTCCACAGCAATTTGGAAGAGAAAGTGGTTGTCAGGAGCTACCAAGCGATGGGCGAAGAGCAAGGGCATCAGCATATGTCTCAAACCGGCGCAGGAACACAAGTCACGAGTCATGACCTCAGGTTACAGGCGTTATTCGTTTGAAAGGACACATTCTCATAAAAAACTATTTAAAATACACACCACGGTTTGAGAATAATGATGGACTTTGTATGAATTTAAATCCAGCCTCTCCACCAGGAACTCACGGGGCTCTGAGGAGCTTCTGGGTTATTTTGAAGGAACATCTGCTTCTACTATTATTATCAAGGGCAAAAATGGCAAGTGATGTCACAAGCTCAAAGCTCTGGTTTTCTCAGCGGGGAGGACAGGATGCGGTGACTAAATAGGTCATAACTCAGAACTCTGCAAACAGCCACGATTGGCTGGGGAAAAATGATATGAATTTGCAGCGGGGGGTAAAAATGATTTGAGAACTGCTGTGTGAAATGTAAACAAACCTTCGGGGTCGGTTTTATTTGATGTTAAATGTCATTTGGGCCTTTTTTAAACAGTAAAGTAGTAACAGGAAGGTCCTGGAGAGACTGAGAGGAGGATGAGAACCAGGAAATGACAGTCTGGGGCTTGCACCTGTGCCTACCCAGCTGACCGGGAACATTCTGAGAACGTCAGCTAACATTATTTAAAGGTTCTCTTAGTGTTTAAAAAAA
Organism: Botia almorhae; assembly: GCA_036877575.1. Classification (NCBI taxonomy): domain Eukaryota; kingdom Metazoa; phylum Chordata; class Actinopteri; order Cypriniformes; family Botiidae; genus Botia; species Botia almorhae. The sequence goes on from JAZGTJ010000481.1 coordinate 63,904, forward strand.
CCCTAAAAATTCCTGCAGCAACGTTAATAGGGTGTTTTTTTAACGTTATATATCACACATACCAAAAACACTTTATTAAGCTGTTAGTGGATTGTTTTTTAAAAGTTAATTAATCTTGGAATAGCAGCACATAACCGAGCAATAACATTAATACGGTGTATAAAAAACTGGACGTTTTGAATGTTACTAGAACATTCAGAATCACATTTTTACAGTTTTTGTTACTTAATGAAAACGTTAGGGAAACGTTCTTCAACCTAAAATTGTTAGCTGGATACGGGTACCATAAGGACCAAATGATATGAACTAGCACTGCAAATGTTTAAAAATAAATGCGACTATATTAAAATACGATTCATAAATATTATGTATTAACTAGTAATATTGTAGTATTTTTTGACACGGTTTAATCGCAAGGTTCCGTGTGACCTGCAACCGTGTAAACATCAAACGGAACTAGAACTTGAATTTACATTGATGGATAAACACCCAAACACAGGTCCTCCTCATCTCATTCGAGCGCCCCCCAGACCTGCTCGTTTGATCTCAAGCTCGGTGAGCTCGGTGAGCGAAGCCAGTGAAGCAAGCTGATCCAGGAACTGTTCAAAGCCATTATTCTAGACGCTTTTGCAAACAGGATCTGTTGCATGCAAAGCAACCAAACTACCTAGAAAACAGAACCTGGAGATGTATGACAGACAATCCAAACTGGGATTTTAGCGACCAGTCTGAACCCAGCGCTGGTGAACCTTCCACAATTACATTTTCAATGTCATGCTCACATGGCGAACATTCATTCCTCTGAGAGCAACACTTTCTCATTTGATTTGGCCTTCCGCGGCTCCGCATCAATACCAGTTTGTCTATCGAGAGATTCACTCGAATAGCACAAAGGTCACAGCGGCCTCAAAGAGCGCCGCTCTGCTCCCCGCGGCCCGCCTGGCCTCCGCTGGCGGAGAGGACAGATAATTGTTTGTGATATATAAAAGAGCGGCACAAGGCTTTGTCTCACTAACAGAAATCAATACTGGTAAGCTTCAATTTCGACAGACTGAGTGTGAAAGAAATAAACAGTGTTGTCTGGGTGAGTGGAGACGGGCGGAGGTTCTCTTACCGATCCAGCTATCGTTTCCGTACCACAACAGGTTTCCATTTGTGCTGTCATAGTAACCGATCTTCTTGTAGCTTCCACCTGAGAAAAAAACATCAAGAACTTTATTTCAGCGTAACTGGCAAGCGTCACGCTTGCAACGCCAAGGTCGTGGGTTCGATTCCCTGGGAACACACGCACTAATTAAATGTAGGCTGAATGCACCGCAAGTTGCTTTGGATAAGACAGTCTGCAAAGAAAAGTCTTTTATCTCTGAAAAATATAAAACAGCTCAAACTTTGGATTGAAATGAAAAATTGAGGGTTATTTTAAGGGCTTGTAATATTCCCTGTGCAAATATAAGGTCTAATTAACAGAGTGCCGACAAAAGGTCACGTTAACAAAGCTCGCTGGCACGCAAACTACAGCAATAAAGTCTGAAACCAGGCCTGACTCCACATATTTAAAAACGCCAGTTACTGTTTCATCAATGAGTCAAATAATACAATTGCAAATGACGTTGATCAGAGTTATTTCGAAAGGCTAAAATGCAAACAAGACTTTTCTTGCTTATTTAAAATGAAAAGAGAAACTTTAACAAAGAAATGATAAAAATGATACAAATGACAACATAAAAATGAAATTGTTTTGGTGCCAGAGAACAAATCTAGCATTACAAGTAAACTTAAGACTTAAAAAGCATTAAAAAGCTGAAAACTACACAAACGGAAACTATAATCTCACTGTTTATTACACACGGGACTTTTTAATTTTGGAAATACCTTGCAGTTGCTCAATGAGAGTCCAGGCCATGCGAGACCCCTGAGCGTCAAACACAACATGACCCTGCAAAACACACATATATTCACACATGTATTCAAAATCATCATGCATGTGTGTGTCACTTATTATACAAACACAATCCACCAGAACTAAATGCAAAATCTTCACAGGACGGAGACAAAATTGTTACGCAATAACCGCAGACATTGTTAGCGATATGAAACTAAAATCATCTGAGAATGTTAAAAATTAAAAGGTGTTTTTGACACTCTGGATTATTTGATCTCATTAGGATCTGACAGCTATTTTCGTCTGTGGTTTTTGACAAGTGAATCAGCCACTCACAGACACGCCTTCAAACGAGCTTGTGTTGAGGGCTCTGTATATCTCCGCTGTGATTTCCTTGTTGTTATAGTTGAAGTCCTCCAGCGCCCAGCCATTGGCCCTCAAGGGGTCCACAGTTTTATTGAGGGCCAGCGCGAGGGCCCAGATGGCATCATAAGCCAAAGGAGCTTCCTGAAAGCCGCCGGTTTCTTCTGGATTCTTCCCACCAAGACGTGACATCAGCTGGGCCAGAAACTCCTGTGAGGTCTGTGTGTGATTGTGAAGGATTAATGACATCATGCACCCCATCATCATTTAAAATGTCAAAAATAAAAATTGTATTTCAAATGTCTTAAATTCAGAACATTAATAGATTGTTATATTCTATGAAGACAAAGGGGGGCAAGTGGCACGCTCCCATACAAAACTTGATAAGATGCTAAAGTGTCATGGGTGGTTGCCAGGGTGTTGCTATGTGGTAGGGTTGTGCTAAAATCAAAGGTGGTTGTTTAGAAGCTGTTTACAGGTTCAAATGCAAATCTATCATCTATCACACTACTAGTTAAAAAGTACTTAACTCATTGTAACTATGAAATAACACAAATGTTACTTCATGTAAATGAAAATAATATTGTGACCAAAGAAAATTCAAAATAAATAAAACACAGTGCGTGAAAGTAGATTTTATATATATATATATATAGTATATTATATATTTTATATATATTATATATTGTATATGATATATATTATATATGGTATATGATATATATTATATATGGTATATTGTATAGTAGTTAAAGGTGTCATAACAACTCACCAGGTTGGAAGCACCTCGGACAGTCTCTGGGTTCAGCATCACAATTTCAGTGGTGACGTGTCCCTCCACAGCTTCCGTCATGTTCTCCACTGTGCAGTTGATGGCCGGATCTTTGATCTTAAACCAGTTGTCCGCATACCATCCAATTAGGAACCAGACGTACTTCTTACCATAGAGCTTCTCTTTAAAGACCTGCCAGAGTGAACAGCACATTCTGAAGGTCTGTGCTTAAGTCATAATCTAAAGTAATAATGAAGTTAAGGGGCTTAACTCAAACTGCATCATCTGCACGGCACTGATACACAATACACTGATGACTCTAGAAAGGGTCTAGAATGAGGAAAATGATCTAGAACGCCCACTTGCCTCACAAAACACTTTCCTGGCTTCAGTCTCGTAAAAGAGGCCGACTATGATTCTCGCATCTTGACGCTGGAGGTATATAAGAAAAAAATGTCAAAAAACTAAAATAAAGTCAGTCAGGAGAGGAACTGAAAAGAGAAAATAAATCAGACACTTTCCGCTTGATCAGATCCTCTGGTGTTTCTGGCTAAATGTTATATAATGTAACTAAACGTTATATAATTTTATACATTAACAATATTATTAAGATTACATGAAAAGTTGTTATTTTGCCAGTGTTTTGTTGAATGAGAGAAAGTATCCCTAAATGTTGGTGCTGTGGTAACATTAAAACAACATATTCCCAACTAAAAACTAAATCTTAAATTAAGCGTGCTATACATTTGGTTTCTTAAGCTTTAATTGACTTAAAAAACATGCCACAATGCAGTCACATTTCAAAAGACGGTCCGGATCTTGCGCGACACAATGTAACGATATAAAAACGCTGTACACAACGATAACTGTCGGTAGCAACCGAGACAGTCACTCGATCTGACGACAGGGACCAACCCTTCAGATTTCCATGTGCTCTGCCTGCTAGTGCAGAACAGGAGAGGGAGGGAGGGAGCGGCTGGTGAATTTTTCATCAAAGCACCTTTAGGTTTTTGACAGCCACCGCGGGATCAGTGAGGAAGCTCTGCCTGACGCTTATCTCGATGTTCGCCTCCTTCACTCGCTCCTCCAGATCGTCCAGCGTCTGCGGAGAGAGAGAGACAGAGGCCAGTGAAACCGGCTGGAGGGGCGATACAGCCGAGATGCTTGTGGAGACAAACAGGAAACGGGCACAACAAGAGATAAAGAAGCGAGTGAAAGGGAGAGAGGAACAAACAGAGGTCGTGGGATGAACGGTCAGAGCGCTGACCAAAGAAGAAAACGGTGAAATAAACAAACTGTAAAGAGAAAAAGAAAATGGAAGTCAGTGGAAGAAAAATGGGTAAGATTCTGACCGAATGCAACGATTGGACGAACATTTTTGGTGAACAAACACTCAAATGTTCTTACGAAATAACTTTTTTCACTACAAAGTATCTTTTGAGAAACAGAAAGGTTCTACAGATGTTAAAGGTTCTTTAGGGAACCATACAGCCAAAAACGGTTCTTCTACATGGCATGGCACGCTATGTACTCTTTGCATGTGACATGAAATAATGATGTTTCCAAAGCAACCTTTATTTTGAAAAGTTAATGCAGTGTGTCATGATATGGCCTCTTTAAATCCAAGTGTAAGTGCACAATGAAATGCCACAGCAGCTGCGTGTGCAGAACTGACCGAGGTGAAAACTTCAGTGGTTTGCTGGATGGTGGCGATCTTCGTCCATCCCCACTTCTTAAAGAGCTGAACACGAGTGGGATTATGAAGAGTTGCTGACGGGTGCGTGCGGAAGAACGTGGGGAAGCGCTGACGGTTCGATAAAGCTGGAGAACTCGAGCCATACGAGAACTGCAGAGAGAGAGAGAGAGAGAGAGAGAGAGAAAGAGAGATTTATTCAGCTGTATGCTTGACCTTTTTTGATATTTCTGAAAAGAACCAAACACAAAGCAGAGCAAAACTGTGCGTCTGATTTCGAAACACACACGCTAGAGGGATAAATGTTCACCCACTGAAGCCAAAGCTTTACCTAAATAAACTAGTCAAGCTGTTATTTTATCGCCTGACAATATTTGAAAAAGCATGACGGTGGAATTCTGACACCAGTTTGTTTTTTCTGATGACGACACAGAAATCGAGAGTTTGGGATAAACGGCACACAAACCACAATGAGGTTCCACATGCGAGCCGCCTCAGCCACCAGCGTGGACACTGAGCTGCAGCCCGGCATCAGCACGATCTTTATGGGCTCCGTGTACAGCAGGTCATACAGCAGTTTAGTGGCCTCTCCTGGATCACACTGGAAGCGAGAGAAAAGATCAACACATGATCGATAAAATCAATACAGTAACATCAATACACATGAGACCACAAGGTGCAGAAAAACCTGAAACCAAAAAGCTCTCGCTCCGGCCCGCTGCAGTTCGCTGTGACACGCGCAACAGGAAGTGATTCACAGATGAGGGGGCGACCGTTGAGCGCAACAGATGACTGCGCGCTGTAATGCTGCTCTCAGTAACAACACTTAATTATCAGGAGAGTCTTACACCCTGTAACTTTTTGTTAAAGTTAGAACCAAATGAGACGGTGTCGTGTTCATTACGAAAACCAATGACGAACTATTCTGGACCTCTGTCCACCAGAAGAACAGGTTTAATAGCTTAGTGAATGTGAGGTGTGAGAGACATCCAAAAAACACACATACAGAGTTTCTACACACACGATCCAAAATTAAGCTGACACGAAGAACTGAGGACAATTGATCTATATTATCTATAAATATTTCTTACCAGACACAAAACTGTATTGTTATACGCTTCATAAAGAATGTTATTATTCAACCGATTTATTCTTTATGTATATATATATTTATATCTTTAACTGTTCCTGTAGCTCAGTTGGCCAGAGCATTGTGTTAGCAGCACAAAGGTTGTGGGTTCGATTCCCAGGGGAGCACACGTACTGACAAAATGTAGAAATTGCAAGATTACTTTACACACTTTATTAGGCGAGTTGGTCAAATGAAGCCAAACTGACATTTCCTGGAAAATAAAGAGCTCAGATTCTTAATCATTATTACAATCTTACAGTTGCAAAATCGGTCTAAGGTGAGTTTTTATGACCAAAAAAAACAGATATGTAGGCTAATTTGTTTCTTAAAAGTGACCACGTTTCCCTAACAAGTAGCATGATTTGTCCGTATCACAAACAGTCAAGAAATGCGTTACTTAGCACGAGCAATTCCGCCCGTCAGATCAGTCACGCAAACTTCTCGAAGCACCACATGAGGTTACCTCACTGCAGCTTCCTGACGTCTCCAGGGAGACGAGATGTTTTATTCTGAACACGAGCTCCGTGCAGCAGCCATCGAGAGGAACTGAAGGTATCTGACGTGAGGAAATGTGTGTTCTTTAAGTCCCTCGGGCTGAAGGTTACGCGTGTTTCACCACTAGAATATCGAGCGGCAGCAGAAAAGGGCAACGCAACCTCCTCCTCACACAACCACAACAACTTCTGTGTGATTTATCGGGGATAAACGACGTTAAATGATAAAGGACAGACTTATGAACCTGAAGTAATTACAGAGGTGGGTTTTTCTGTTGACTGTGATGAATACACAAAATAATTTACTCAGAACGAATTGCCCTGAATATTCACACGCGTCGATTCGTGAAAAGCAGCGTGCAAATCGAGTAACAGTCTAAACACTAAAAAATATAAACATTGACACAGATATTACACAAATACAGAATTACATTTAAGGGTAATGTTAAATGTGCCTGGCAAATAGTGTGTGTTTTCTAAACAAGCCATAAACTATAACACAATAACTACAGAAATGTTTTCACTGTTCATTGAATTCGCCCCGAGTCATCGAACGCGAGTAGAAATGAAGCACATGCCGCCAGGCCGGTACGTACAGTAGCTTCAGCTGACTGTTTACTATTGACATCCAAATACTACATGTTTCATTCCAACGAATCTGAACACGCACAAGCCTTCCAGTGATTCACGCAGTGAGTGAGTCGTTGTCTCATGCCCTGCCTGATATTAACCAGTGTTGGTTTGTTATATCTGCTGTGACTCTCCGTCTCCAAAACTCTGACAGGAATGAATAAAGCATGCGTTCCGATATGGAAATCTGTCTCGTTACAATCTGGATGCAACAGATGCCAATTAAAACATGGAAAGCACAAGTGTTCCATCAGGGCATCAATCTCTCCCTCTCGTTTCCCTCTCTCTCCCTACCTCTGTCTCGCTCTATCACGGTTAATAATTGATCAAAGTTTGCAGGCTGGGCTTTGATATAACCATGGCAACAGTCTGGAGAGGTTGAGCGTATCTGTGCAAAGGGGTCCCTGTATGTATCTGTGCTAACACACACACACACACATATAAACACACAGACACACACATATAAACACACACACACACATATAAACACAGAAAATGGACTGCAACTTGTAGCAGCCTCTGACTGTTCTTGCCTCTTCAAGCAGAACCAGCAGCATGATTCTCACAAGTAATTGCTATTCTGTTTGAAAAGAAACTCTGGTTTGCTCGCAACTGTATGTTGCACCACGTATCCGTGTGTTTAACTGTCAACTATACAGACAGCACAGCACCAGTTTGCATTTTTGACTGGTGGCTGCTTTTGTAAAGGGCTTAATCAAATGGATTATATTTTTATGGACAACATTATTTGTCTAGTTCTATCATGCTTATAATAGCAACATAACTTAGTTGTGCGTGAAAGCAAGGATACCAATAACTAGTCTTTTCAAGGTAGGGTAGACAATCTTTTCCAGAAACGTTTTTTTGTTATGCTGGTTAAAAGTGTCCTCACATCCTGACCACAATCACTGAGTGATCTAAATTTTATAGATTAAGTGGTCTATAGATATATTTAAATATATATCTTCTGTTGAAGGCACAGAACCATAAAATGTTCGTCCAATCATTGCGTTCGGTCTGAATACAATGATAGGATGTCCTACTTGCCTGCCAAACTATGCATTTGCAAACCCCTGCACACTATTGGAGGAGGCGTGGCTTTAGAGAGCGCTCTGAAGGGAGGGGGAATGTTATGCTTTCAAAGCTAGTCTACTATTGCTGGCCTCTTAGAAATTGCCTACTGTACCTTTAATATAGACAGACTCGTTCCACCTGGTGGATAAAACAAGTTGTAATGATCTCATAAATTTACATAGAAGGATGGATCTGGGCCATATCTAGGCATGAGAAAATTACAGAGACTTGAGGGCTGATCTCTTTTGATCTGGAGCAGCACGCATGGTGTATGGACAAACACCAATCATAATATCAAAAACTAGTTTGTAATTTGTGCCTTTCTGAACTTCCACTTTTTAAAATAACCCACAAACTACCTCATTTCCCAAAGGGAACATTTTAAATATAAAACTGACAAACCAGATAAAGAAAATGAATCTTTGTTCTGGCGCCAGAGTACGGCACGGGTTATAATGACATATAAATAAAATATTTATCGAATGTCAAATTAAATTGGGAATTTGGGGGTCACTTTCATGTTTGTATGAAAACGTTGCTCTGCGTGATAATTGGTTGTTTGAGAGAGATTAGAGAAATTGCCCAACACGCCTGAGGTTTTTTGAACAGTGATTAAATGCAAAACCCACATCAAATTTGATTTTCTCTCCTGTAATTACATTTCCACACCGAAAGCAATTTGGATTAGAAGTCATCCAGGTATGAAGTGCTCCCAGATCAGGAGAAAACTATCTGCGGTGTATATGTCAATGAGTCCGAACACTTCACACCTGCTCTTCCGTCCCCATGACGCACAGACACATCACATTCCTGCACTGTCGACTCTGAGTCTCTGTGACACTGCAGTTGTCTAAGGAACCTACATCAAAGATGATATGAACCTCATATGAAGCCATTTGTAGGAAAAAGTTGACAATATCTTTTTTACCCTAATTTTTGTTGTGAACATAATAAAAGTTGTTTTTTTAATTCCACTAGAAAACCAAACGAAAAACGTTTTGTTTGCGATGTGTGTTCAAAATCGAACAGCTGCGTATAAGCACATATTATAAACCTCATGCAATACTGTACTTACTGTACTTACTGTATACGGAATGTTAAAACAGTTTAATGATCTAACTGTATGATGATTATCATGATGTAATTGATGCAATGCAGCTTGTCTAGCTAAACGCTACTTCATGCTCATGCTAACACAGTCGTGAGCAATCAGACAGGTTCCGTATTCCATATTATATTCCGAATGTTTCTCCACTGTCATACTGGAATCTGCACTTTCTTATCCTCACTAGATCTACAGGGATACAAGTTTGTTTGAACTGTGGTTTCACTGGTGGCTGTTGCCATGCCAACCCTCCTCTCTCTGATTCTTCCTCTATATTGGGTGCGATTGCAATGCAGAGTGCGGTTCACCAATCACAACCACGATACAACACATCTCTGTCCAGTTTGAGTCCTTTTGACCGTTTCCTCGCCCGGGTGGGGCTGTTTACACCTGTCACAAAACATTAATGACAGTGAACCAACCCGCTTTGAACTTTCAAAAGCGCAGCATATTCTGCGTCGATGACACGGGAGGTTTAACAGTCACATACACATTACAAACACGTACGCTAATTGAAGGATTAACCCAGCACTGACATGTCTGAAGAGATGAAAGATTTTTAGGCTTAACAGGACCGATGAACCAACTTTCAGAATAAACAACTTTTCGGAAATGTTTTCCTCTGCAGCGATGCACATCGCATTTGATTCATTTGAATATTTTAAAGTGAATTTTAAATCCCTGTTTAAAAATAAATTAAAAAAGAAGAATGCGTTTTTGAGCTTCAGAAACTCCACGATGCTAAACGCATACATAAGCATTTATGATGAGGGACTTTGGATGTATTTTTAGGACGCCAAATGACTTTCAGCTGAAGCCTCACAGGCTGTTGATAACAGCCAAACGCAGCGAGTTGTGAAATATTAATGCAGCAACAACGACAACGTCGACTTGATATACACTCCTGAAGCTCCAAATACAATCACTGACATCACATTAATCAAACAGCTGCTAAACGCTGATAGTCCTAAATCAACATCTGGTACGTATCTGTCTTTTAGTCCTTGAATGTACAGTAAAATGACGTGAACAAATTACAGAAAAGTACAGCTATGGCGTCTTTACAGTACCTAACAACAACTTTTAAATAATATTCATATTAAAATATGTTTTTCCCTGTTGGTTGAACAAACAAAGTATGACTATTAAACGATAGTTTAAATGAAGGTGACACTGACTGACATGAATACATGAACTGAATACATGAATTATCTGTAAATATATCTGAAATATAGAATTATAAGTATTCGGTCGATTTCCAGCATCAATCTGGATCTGAAATCAATACTTTGGGTGGGTGTTTTCATTGTAGTTTCAACTTATATTAGGGCTTTTATTATTGATCGATAAGGTCAAAAAAACTTTGGGACAAAGACAATTTTACTGCAAAAATCATTAAATACTGCAAAAACATTTTACTGCAAAAAAAAGTGTGACAAATATTTATGTGTGACATATGTGTGACATATTTAAATGTTGTTGTCCAGTGCTGGCCAACTCTAAACGTTCTCTGAAAGTTATCAAACGTTCTTGCGGTAACATTAGTTAAACATTTTGTAGCTCATACATATAAAAAAAAATTTAGTGGAACGTTTTAAAAATGTTTCGGGATTAAAGAATGTTTCAATAACAATATTAGTCAAGCAAATAACGTTAATACAACGTACAAAACAACTGGATGTTTTAAACATTCCTAGAACATTCAAAACAACATTTTTAATGTTTTTGTTACTTAATGGAAGTGTTAAGGAAACGTTCTTACAACCTAAACTTGTTAGCTGGTTGGTTATGTGTGTAATACAGTCACTGAAATGTCGTCACGTTCTTACCATACTGTCGTAATGAATGAGCTCCAGCTCGTAGTCCGGCAGAATGTCGCTCCGGTTGTTCACGAGATCTAACGCCATCTGCGCAGCGGGGAGACACGCTTGACCACCGGGCCATCCTCCACTCATGGGAAACAGAGCTCCGATGTACAGCTTCTTCTTCCCTGCGACCGCACGCGGCCAGGAGAGAAAGACAAGCAGTGCGTAAAGGGCAATCAAGCGCCTCCAAACTCTGTCCAAGGTACCAATCCTCTCCACAGGCGCCATCGACATCAGATTTGTTTTAAATACGTCTTAATCTTAAAGTACGTGATTGCGCCCGAATCTAAAAGCGTCTAAACCTGCGATGGGTTCGGTTTTAGATATCAGAACCGAATACGGACGGTATATTCTTTGCGCGCAAAGTACCGTTTAAACGCGCCGCTTCCCTTGTCGCAATCAGAGGCTGTTTTATCGCAATCGACGCTTTTGTTAGACTTGGTATTTTTACAGAGCATGAGGTTACAGTTTAACAGTTAGTGTCCGGCAGCCGTGTCTTGGATCTCCTAGCGTCTTGGGTACAGTTATCCAACTCCTTTTGCGCCGTTTTAAGATCTTTAGAATTTCAGAACCCTTTGAAAACGTGACTCTCCAGAACCTTCAGATTTTGAACAATCTTTTAAAAGTACGAGTCTTAATTTTTATAAACTTCAAAATCTTAGAACTCGTCGGAATCTTGAGAATCTTTAAGAATCTTCTCAGCAGTTTTGTCTCCAAGCGACACCAATCCTACGATGTTCTTACACGTCAAAACATGCAAACGCGAGGGATAAAGCTTGCGCTTTGAATGTTGGACAGAAATCAATGCGCCACTGGGCAGTTATTGTTTCTTTCTCGTTCAGTCTACCGACGGTGGGTTTGTGGTACGGCTATTCTCACGTCGCACGGCAGGAAGAAAAACAGGTGGCGGTACGCGGTCGAAACGCGCTCCGCGAATCCTCTCCCCCGCCGTTGCTTTATGTACCGCGCCGTTCAGGAAACGTGCTTAAGTTTTAAGATGTCTAGCATATTATTCCTGCATCTGATCAGAATATTGAGAAATAACAATTCTGCTGCGCCATAATCCGTTAATCCGCCGGGAGGAGAGGGGGGAGGATTGAGCACGGAAAGCAGCGGGCAGAGATGCGGACTCTCCGCACACAGCAGCACAACTGAAGCTGTGAGAGAGGGATGAACAGAGCTCGTGTATATAGAGCAGAAAGGGGAAGGTTCGGGTAGGGGGCGGGTCTATAGGTATAAATCTCTTATTTGTGCTATTCTCTTGTATCCACAGAGATACTTTTATTAAATCGGAATAATTCACAATAACCAAGTAGCTTTCAGGTGCTATTACAATATGCGGCAAAATTATGGAAAACATACACAAACAAAACACTGCATAAACTTATGCACATAAACTTAACACACACACACACACACACACACACACACATATCGTCCTCTCTCTCTTCCGTCAGTCACTCTCAGTACAGTAAAACAAGAGAATAATGCTAAAGCGAATGACCTGAGACACTCTCGAACCTCAGCACCCGAGACACTGCGCTGACATTTGGAGCTCTCTTTGAATCTGTCCCCTCCATATGCCAGCGATTAATTATTCATTCCTGATCTTTACTTGTTATTTAATGAAAGAAAGGCCAGATGGGCCTCCGGTGAGACTGTATAATGATCTCTCTGTTTATATCATAACTGTGTGTGTTTACAGGATCATTTCAAATACAGTGTGATTTAATGTACAAGTTCAACTCTTGTTTATAAATAACTGCATTCTGTGGTAACATACTGGAGAGGTTTGAGATACACACACACTGAGACACTGACACAATCTCATATACATTCACACACACGCTGAGATACTGACACAACCTCATATACATTCACACACACACACACACACACACGCACACACTAAGATACTGGCACAACCTCATATACATTCACACACACGCACACACTGAGATACTGGCACAACCTCATATACATTCACACACACACACACACACACACACACACACACTGACACAACCTCATATACATTGACACACACACACTGAGATACTGACACAACCTCATATACATTCTCTCTCTCTCTCACACACACACACACACACACTGACACAACCTCATATACATTCACACACAAACACACACTGAGATACTGACACAACCTCATATACATTCTCTCTCTCTCACACACACACACACACACACACATAGAGGGCAGAAATACACAGTTCGGCCGAGTGTTAATCTTCAGCCTGCTGAGAGTGCACTAAGTAGGCGGTCAGCTCTCACTGTGAGATAGAGAAAGAGAAAGAGAGAGAGAGAGAGAGAGAGGAAGGGGAAGAAAAAGAAAAGCGAATGAGTGAGCAAGTGAGGGAGATAAAGATGAAAGACAGAGAAAGAAGGAAAGAGAGGAAGAGAGAGAGAATGAGTGAGAGAAAGAAGAGGGAAAAGGGAGGGGAAGAGAAAGTGAGAGAGGGAAGGAAAAAGGAGGTGAAGCGAAAGAGAGGGAGAGAGATAGAGAAAGAAGGAGAGCGAATGAGTGAGAGAAAGACAGAGAGAGAAAAAGAGGAGGGAAAGAGAGGGGGAAAGGGAGGGGATGAGAAAGAGAGTGAGAGGTAGAGAATGAGTGAGATAGAAAGGGGGAGGGGNGAGAGAGAGAGAGAGAGAGAGAGAGAGAGAGAGAGAGAGTGCATTTGCATGGCCAGATAGTCTAATTCAAATAGAGGGAAATAGAGGGAAACACAGAGGGACAGAAAGGCAGGAGGAGCTGGAGGAACGAGAGTCTGGAGCCACACTCAGAGAGTCTGAGGAATTCTGATGAGATTCTACAGTTGACATGCGACACTGTGTGGAAAGCCGACACGTGCCACACTGCATCTCAACTGCATTGAGCTCTGTTACACTAATCATGCATTTATGATCTCATGTTAACAGAGATGAATTCCACAGAGATGCTGCAGGTGCAGAGAAGAATATGGGGACGAACTCGGTGACCAATCAGCTTCCTCTCATACAGTCATACAGTCCATTCCACTCATTTCACATTCCACTCATACAGTCATATCAACTATATCTGAAAACGTCGATGTTGACACAAATACATCTATCATTATCTGAACAGAGAGAAATACAAATATAATATAATAGTAAGCTTTTCAATACTTCCACCCACAATAATACAGATTATTTGATAGCACAATTTAAGGAGTCGCTTTCACGTCACTGATTATGAAATACTGCCCCCTTGTGGTTGATGGACGAATAACAACTCAGTCAGAATTCTCACCCAGTGTTATTGAACGCTCGTCAGAAACAGCTATTTTTAGTTGACGTGGAAAGCTTAACTTTTATACATTTATTTAGTTTTTTTAAATGTTTCATATTATGCTATTTAAAAACACTATATTCGTTTAGCATGCTCTGTGTGTTAATTAACAACAAACCTAAAGGATGGCATGTACCCTAAAAATGATCGTGGGCTTAATTTACTCAGAAAAGTCTTTCATCTCAAAGATGAGAAATGAAAATGAATGTTGTGTCTTACCTGTGTAGTTCATGTCGTCTGAGGACGGTTACACATAGTAGAAAACAAACAAATTGGATGTTACAACATTGTGTTACAAAACAGTGTGTTTATGTAATTTGTGCACTATTAAACCGGAATCATACTCACACACACAGAGTGGTTTAGGCGAGTCCCATTTGCCCAGTTTGGTGCAGTGAGAAATATTGAAACCTTCCAATAGGAACCCCGCATGGCAGCTGTAGTGTAGAACAGTGCCCTCTACTGGCGGTCCGGGCGGCTGCAGCGTCACTCTTCCGTTCTCCAAAGACATCCACGAGCGAGGGCAAAGCATCACTGAAACATTTTAGCAACACATATGTCGCACATATTGATCACCTTAAAAATACCCATCCATGAAGTGACTCGTGCATTCTTTTAATTATAATTTTAAATTATATATATATATAAATTACATGTATTGTATATTACTGTATATTGCTGTATGTTGTTTCACATGTTATAAATATACATATATACTATATATATATATATATATATATATATATATATATAT
>JAZGTJ010000481.1:79027-108166 GCA_036877575.1 Botia almorhae
TTAGCATATAATATGTATTATATGTTATGCACAATAAAATACAGGTCTATTGTATGTACATGCATTTAATCATTAATCAGTACAATAAGTTTAACAAACTAAATTATAACTAATATAAAGACCGGCTGACTGTACATTACTCTGCTTATTACACGACCTCTCGGCTACCAAATACATAAATGGACTTGAAACATTGCTTTCATGACACTTTTGTTTCAAAGTTTGTCTTGTTTTCATGTGAGAGAATTGAGATTACAGACTAATATGAAACCTCAAATAATGCGGCTGTTCTTACACTTCAGTGCCTCGCCACAGAATGCTGTAACTGACCAATCAGAATCCAGTATTCAACCTAATACACAGAGCTATTCATCTATAGCCTTAGACAGCTTCAGTGACTTACAGCATCTGCTGTGCTGGTTTATGTCAGTCCAGGATCCATTGGGGAGGCATTTTCGAACCTTGGGCCCTACGATGATTCTGCTTCCTCTACAGATGTATTCTATCTCATAATCTACTGGCAAGATCTGCACACTGCGGATCTACAGAGATACAGAGAGAGAGAGCGAGAGAGAGAGCGTTTTTTTATGGTTGAATTAGATCAGGGACATCAGAACAGACGCTGATGTTTATAACTGTCAGTTTATTGTCTATTGCCGCAGAATTTCACCTGTTCCTGAGTCAGTCCTCTGTAGCGAATCCCTCCATCTCTGGGGGGCCGAATTATTGCACATCCTGCAAAAGAATGAAAATATGGAGGAAAAAAGAGTGAACAGAAAGGAAAAATCTTTTTTGGCTCGGATAAAACGCCACATTGCACTAAACTAACACGACAGGTCACTTCGCTGGTGTGCTGTTCCAAGCATTGAAATCTATTTAATTAATATTCATTTTGTTTCGCAAGATGCTAGATCATATTCTTAACCACATTATGCAGCCATAACTTATGTGGGTTTAATTGCATAGCAGCTGGATGATCTGCATGTAGGCCACAGTCATATAAAATATATTACAGTAAATTGCTTTATCGTGATTTATCAAGATTGTGTGGGCTACATGTTTTCCTTTCACAATGAAACGAGGGAACTGACATCGCAATCCATCTTTTCCTCTACATTTCCTGCAGAAACACGATCCCATGAGGAATCAGCACAGAGTGCTGTTTCAAATGCATGAAAACTCAGTTAACAGTATTGAAACATGTGGCCCTCTATTCTCCCAGCAAATGAGGTGGAAGGCTTAAAACATTAGGCAGAGGATTCTGTAGAACTTGTAGTATTATACCAAACGTACACGAACCCAGAAACTGCCACACACACACACACACACATTACCTCCGGTTGTTGAATTATGCATGGACGAGATGAGAGTAGGAAGCAAGTAGAAAATTACAAGAAATAATAGCTGATCCATTACGGCATCTGAACAAGAGAGATGAAGAGGGAGAGAGAGAGAGAGAGAGAGGGAGAGGGAGATGGAGAGAGAGAGAGAGCAGGGAGCAGAGAGAGAGAGAGCAGAGAGAGAGTGTTACAACTAATAATAAACTCTTTCACCAGGTCACAATTCATGCTAATATTAAAGCAATTTAACTGCTAGTGGTATGACAAGCTCTTGTAGACATTCATGTGTTAAACACACGATGATAACATGCTGTCTGAGGTAATTACAGCACGCGCACAGGTTTTGGGGGTTTTTATTTCCTGTAGCTCAGTGGTTAGAGCATGGCGTTAACAATGCCAAGGTCATGGGTTCGATCCCACGGATTGCACATACTCAATGTATAATGATCAATGTGTAGTATAATGCAATGTAAGTCGCTTTGGATAAAACCATCTGCCAAATGCCTAAATGTAAATGTAAACATGGGGGCAGCTTCCAGCCTTTAACTGTAAAGATTTTATGAGCTTTCCCTCAACCAGTGGCCGAGTGGAAAATCACATCTCGGGTGGGTCAAACAAAAGCATCCAAGACAAACATGAGCACGCGGGTCTATTCCAGCTCTGTCAGGTCTATTTTTAACAGCCCAGGAAGTCAGATCACTGGACAGAGAGAGGTTTGTATTATATTGACCCGAATACACTTGACTGTAGAGGTCAGTGTTACCCAATTTAGTATAGAAATATGAATGGACAGACAGACAGACAGACAGACCGGAACACAAAGAGAAAGCAACAAGAAGGGATAGAGGGAGAAAGTGGAGAGAAGCAGGGAGAGAAGGAGAGAGGGAGGGAGGGAGGGATAGAGAGAGAAAGTGGAGAGAAGCAGGGAGAGAAGGAGAGAGGGAGAGAGGAAGGGAGGGGGCAGCGCTGGGAACGCTCACAGCTGGGGACAGAGACAGGAGATGATTTGGTGAGGTGCGGATCAGAGGGATCAGTTAAACTTTAAACACGTCTGTACAGAAGCCCAACTCATTAATTCTGTACACCAGCAGCAGCAAAGCACGACACCTGAAAACCTGGAGTTTACAGATTACAGTAATCCAGACACGACGCACTAATAATGATTAGTTTGCGTTGCGCTGTCCAACAAATATGTTTGGCGTTTGTCGATTATCGTGATTTTAACCGTGACACATATTATATTATTAAACATAACAGAAATAACATTCAGATTTTAGAAGACTGTGACGTGTTGGCGGTTGGGTGCCGTGTGTGGAAACATTTTCAGCACCATGGATAACAATCGTCTCCTTCACTGTGTTGTGGGGCCCAAAAACAACATGATTACTGCACCGACGTTTAATTGTGCAAATTTCACTCACTATCGTATATTAAAATGCGCTTTCTAGCCACGGGGAGGAAAAGATCTCACGGTAGAGTGAATGTCTACTTTAAGTTTCCATTATAAACCGGCTTCGTACGGCGTCAGGACACAGTGATAAACGTCGACCGACGAGTCATGAACAGATTCGAAGCGATTCGAATTAAATCGGACCTGAATCGAAGCGCAGAAATCGCTGACACCGGACAACCCGTCTGTCCCTTTAAACACTCTGTTGGTGAAGTTTGGTGTCCGGTGCGGTTCAGACCATCATGCAAGCCAGTATTATTAAACAACACATATCGGGCAAGGATGCACGCTAATGCATTGCGATCACCGACGAAACCAGCCTTGAGCCAAGAAACAAATCTAAACCGCGCGTAAACAAACACGCAAGTGAAGCAAACAAGCAGTTAAAAAAGTGTTTTTTACTCACAACCCTGAAAGGCCCGGCGCAACCTCCACCAGCACCGACCCGAAGCGAACACAGTATCCGTTCAGCGAGTGTTTGGAGAGGAGATCGACAAACAGGAGCTCGACGGCGCTTTGTGAGTGCAGACGGGGCGTCCGGGCGTCACATATCCTGATGAAGTTACTATGGCTTTGAGATTTGTTTGCATTGCTTCAGCTCATCGCGGGTGTAAATCGCAGGCTACATGCACACGCATTATCCGCACACTTGGAGCATCCTTCCTCCTTCCCGTTTCTTTTTTCCACTCCCTCCTCGCGCTCGCTTACTTGTGACGTCACCGAGGGGCGCAGCCTACGCCGTTTAATGTTGACGTCACGCCAAATCTTCACTCCTCCGTTGCAGACGCAACGCAACCAAATACAAGAGCACAAACAAACGTGCCGTTTAACAGTTCCTGTTAATAATAAACGTGATTTATATATAATATATATAAATCATTGGCAACGCTTTACAAACAAAGTTCTATCTGATAACATCAGTTATCTTCAATTGTTAATAATATAATGACGTCTACTTCTACAGCATGTAAATCTTAGTACGTTTTGATCTCAGTATTGTCGTACGCGTCTCAAATAAAATGAACTAAAACGAACAAACCATAAACAATCGCATGTGCACCGACATTAACAATGATTATAAAGGCTGTAGAAATCAGATTATGTCGGGTCGTGTTATTTAATGCATAAGTTAATGAATGAGACCTTCTGTAAAGTGTCACCAAAACGATTTAAACACAGTGCGACCCAGGTACATTACAAAGAATACATAGATGTAGATATGCGTTTTTTATATACGTTTTTTCCAGGGCTTGTCTTGTCCTCAAAAAGTCGTTATGGGCACAGTCGTCTATTTATAATTCTCTCTTTAATAATTAAGAAGTGGCGAGTCCTTACGAACAGCCATGTGCTGTTAGGTTATTTTCCAAGCGTTTTGAAAGGGTTGAGATTCTGTATCATACACTTGTTATTAACTCATTACCATGGCAACAGATTTTTAGATAATAAAAAATCTGCTGTTTGTACCTCCTGGTGGCTAAACAAACTGGACATTATTACACTTACACTGGCTGTGGAAAAACACATCAAGGAAAGAAATATTGCAAACAGCCCCATGAGAAATATTTTTAACCTTTCTGCCTCTTTTTTGTATTTTGGCATTCGAATAGCTCAGCAAGGTAGCAGACGTTGTCTAAAATCTGACAGGATGGTAACATTTGCCAGAAAAAGATGCAGAGCTGACTTCAGAGAGAATAAATTACAGTCAATGTGTTTCAAAGCAGAGATTTAACACTGTTTTGATGATGGCAGAATATTTACATGAGTAAAGACACATACTGACAAAATTAGAAGCGAATGTGGGCAGCACTGCAGGGTGCAGAGAGCAATTGGGGGTAAGGTGTCTTTGCCCAAGGACACTTTACCTGTTTTAGAGTCACGCTGGAAATCAAACCAGCAACCTTATGGTAACAAGTAGGCCATAACTGCCCCTAAGTCATGTACATCTAAAATAACATAAAAAGCTGTTAGTACCGATGTGTCTCAGATTCTTATAACACAACAGAAGAACGCATCAACCCTCAAGGTGGTATAAATTTATTGTTCCATCAGATGTCACTAACCGCCCACATCATCATACAGAACAATAACAACACACATCTGATGCTCCCAGCACAGCTGTGAAAAACACACTAACAAAAGCCAATGACATATTATCTGAAAATGAACATTTAATCCTGACCATTAGAAAAGTGATTCTCTTAAACGACAGGTGTTTTGCCAAACCTGCGTAAAGAAATAAAAATCACTCAGCGCTTGATTTTCTGAATGCACAGAACCATCTTAACTATTCTAATGACATCTCATTAAAAAGAGCTCACTGAAGTCAATGCAACGCATGCCCTGCGCATGCATACGCAAATACACCAGTACAAACACATGGTTGGTGTGTGTCAGTTAGCATAAGATGCGCGGCTAAAGCAATTGTTGTAAACTACAATTTCGCAGTCAACATAAGAGCACTGAATATCATTTAAAATTTGAATTAAATAAAGGAAACCACAAAGAGGTACAAGAAAACATTTTACCTTTATAGATGGCGTCAGCAGGTGAACCAAAGTTCAAATGCAACCCTCTTTAAAATAAATTAAAATAAGATCTGTTTAACCATGATGTCAGCCATAGAGATTACAACGTTCAGAGCGTTTATAAGACACTATTGTATACGTTTGCATAGATAAACTCCGCTTGTCAGGATAAAAGGATGAAATATATTATGTAGCATGTTATGATTAAGCAACTAAAAGCAGCAGCAGTTTTTTTATATTGAAATACTGTTCATTTTTAATCACTTGAGATACCCAAAAGGCAAAACCTTGTCGTTCAAGAAAAAACAACCTTAATTTAAATAAGATTTCATTGTATTTTGTTCCTTCTCCTTTTCAAGTATTTACGTTTAAGTAAACATGTTTAAATAATTACCACAACTTACCCTGTCAGTTTTTCCTGAATCAGGTTGAAAAATCTCGGAAAGCATCAAAACGATAACACATTACTAATGTGGGTACTCACAAACTGACACTTCTGTTGTGTTGTTTGGGAAACGCTTCTAAAATGTCGTCACTTTTTTGTCTCGCTCGCCCTTTATCGTTCTCCATCCTTTCTCTCTCCCCCTCTTCTTTGGAAACATTATCATCACCACTGAGATGTCCAATTAAGTCACAATTCCGAAGATCTGAGGTGATGGTCTGCAAGCTGACAGTGGAAGAGTCCGAACCAGATCTCCTCCTCTCCGCTCTTCCCATGTCTCCCCACCTGGAGATATTATGCGTCTGTGACCACTCCTTAGCCACGCCCACCTGTCCATCCACCCCGTCATTTGGTCTGGGGTAGCCCCCACCTTCAGCCCCTGTGCTGCTGACTGTCTCGGCGCCTACCGGAGGACTCCGCCCACCGCATGTTGTGATTGGTCCATCGTTGGGTTGCTCCTGCTCCCTCTGAGCGTGGATCTCCTCGCTGATGCGCTCCAGCTTCCGCAGGGTGTCGGAGTAATTTAACTTGGCTTTGGAAATATGCTCCTCTAACTCTAAAATCTTGGATTTGTGCTCCTGCAAAACAAGTTTTAAATGCACCCCCATTATCCACAAATATTTGAAGCCCCACTCATAATTTCCACTGAATAATATATTCTTGAGTTTGGCATAACTAGAAAGATTTACATTGATTTATCTCTTTTTAAAATGAACCAAACACTAAGAAATATGCCGATTTTAGCCGTATCAGTGCTTTTTTCATCTTATTTGTAATCATTTAACCACATTGAGGCCCCCTGAAAACATGAAATGGACCTCCAGCGTGTCGTTGAACTGATTCTTGAGCTCAAAATAAGGTTTGGACTTCAGGATCGCTCTCTTCAGAGACTTCTGCAGCTCCTGCACGCGAGCTTCAGCCTCCTGGCAGAGCCGGGTGACGCGCATGTGCTCGCGTTCACTCATCACGCGCTCCGCCTCCGCCTCGTTCACCTGGACACCATCAGAACACTCACTCATCACTCCTCTGTATGACTAAACATACTCTGTGTGGGTACAGCAGCGTTTTTTTCACCTGGACCTCATTCAAGTGTATAAACAGATCTTTGTTGAATCATACGTGGAGCAAACTGTTCTTTTGTTACAGTGTATTTTTACAGTGCAATGAGAAAAGTGTCATTTTATAGCATGAAAAACAAACAAGACAAAATAAATGCTTTGAGCGAAACAAAATACACTCAACGATCCGCAGGTGACATACTAAAGCTTTAAAAAGATCTAATGCCACATGCACAAGGTTTTTAGACACTTAAGGATTACGACACATTTAAGCACCTAAATGTACGATTAAAGGTACAGTATGCAATTTTGGAGAGGCTAGCAACAGCAAGCTAGCTTAAGTTTAGCGTGATCTCCAAAGCCACGCCTCCTCCAATAGTGCGCAAAGGTACGCAAATACATAGTTTGACAGTCAAGTAGGACTTCCTATCATTGCATTTGGACCGAAAGCAATAATTGGATGAAAGTTTTATGGTCCTGTGCATTCCACAGAAAATATACATTTTATATAAATATATTTACAACACATTACTTAGTGATTGCTATCAGATGTGAAGAGACGCAGAGCAGCATACAGAAAATATCGCCTACCCTGCCTTTAGGAACAGAAGTTACATACCTTTGAGGTGGCATTATTCAACATGTCTTGCCAGGTTGGATCCAGTGTTTTGACAGCACTCAGTCCCTGTTCAGCCACGTGGACCATCTGCCGAGCAGCCAGGTGCATGGAGACGGCTCTCTCGAATCTGAGCGTGGCTTTCTGGGTCTCCTGCTGCGCCTAAGAGGGTCGGATCCAATCAGATTGCATTTCAGAGACATGATGATTTCAAAAAAGAAAAATGAAAAGACAATGAGATATTATGCTTGATATGGGCTGAATAATCAGCAGGAATAATCATTGGCGATCACATAAATGTGATGAAATGTGATTGTAACAGATGTGATGTGATTGCTCAATTACCTCTTTTGCTTGTCTTCGTGCTTCATAGTATGGCCTGGCCTTCTCAATACACGACCCTAGTTCTGTACTCTTGGCCTTGAGTTTCTGCACGGATTCGTTCATGATTCTCCTGTGACTGGACCGAACCTCCTGAGAAGCAAAAGGAAAGTTTAAAATCGTTTTCACAGACCACATGCAGCCGTACTGACAGTTTAATGACAGCCAGAAACATCGAGC
Source organism: Botia almorhae (assembly GCA_036877575.1). NCBI lineage: Eukaryota > Metazoa > Chordata > Actinopteri > Cypriniformes > Botiidae > Botia > Botia almorhae. The sequence goes on from JAZGTJ010000481.1 coordinate 87,020, forward strand.
AAGTCATAGTTTCACATTTCAAAATTTCACTCACTTGGAGCTGAAGTTCCAGCTTGTTGATCTTCCCACTGGCCTCATTTAGATGCTCTAGTTCCTCCTAGAAACAGAATAACATGGGGTGGAATTTACCTAATTATTATTATTATGAGTATTAATATTATTATTAATAACATTCATAGTCTACAGACATTCCACAATCCTCAGCACGTGATACAGACCGGCTGTCTTCTCCTGTTTACAGTCAAACTGACAGTCAAACTGATATTTACCACGAAATCGGACCCAACAGTACAAATTACATCATTAATACCGTCTCAGCTACAGTTTTAGGTTGTACGAATGTTTCCTTAACGTTATAATAAGTAATAAAAATGTTATTTTGAAAGTTATAGGAACACTCAAAACGTCCATTTTTTAGACATTATACTCAAACATTACTATTACATGTTATTACAAAAATGTTATTCTTTATTATATTCTATTATAACTTCTGTAACATTTTTTAAATATTTCATTAACATTAACATTTTCGATATATATGATATATAACACAAAAAAAACATTTGATCAATGTTACTGCAAGAAAATTGTATAACTTTAAGAGAACTTTAGGAGGTCATTGGCCATCCTGTTAGCTGGAAATGAATAAGATACAGGAACTGTTTGCAACACTGATCTGTTGTGTACATGCTCAGTAACTGATTTCTATTCATTGTTAAGCAAAAAACAAAATTCGTTGGACCAGATAGTGAAGGAAATTCATACATGGAAACATCTATACATCAGGAAAGGGCATTCAATGGAAAATATCTGAGGGAAGAACCGGAGCAGAGCTTTAATCTGGGTCAAAAGGCTGCTTTGAATAAACTCAGACATAAAATAGTTTTGACTGAACTTCATTTATTGGTCACTATAATAATTCCTATACTTGCGTTTGCGATGTTTCATATAAATATAACTGTGATACAATAAATTGTGATGTTCAATATAATCATAATTCTGATGTATGTTTATGTTTAAAGGTAGAAAACAGCAATAATCATGAGAATTTACGGTATACATTTTCTACCAGTTTACTCCAGATAAGTAGTTAAATAGTTTAGAATGAGAAGTGCTTGGTTAACTGGTTAACTTGGTTAAAGCAGTAGGATCGGGTGTAATATATGCAGTGTGATGCGTGTCCGTTTACCTGGATTCTGGGATCCAGTTCCTCCTCCGACAGTTTTCCATGGACCATCTTTTCCTCTCCACACTGTTTATGCTCCAGTTCTCTTCCTGCTGCTTTCTCGGATTCTCCATCCGCGTCTCTACCGTCGTCTGTCTTCTCCTCTAAACCCGATAGATCCATTTCAAGACGTCTCCAGATATTCAACATAAGTTGCTGGAGATGAACGAGGAGAAAAGACTGACAGATCCGAGGTCTGAGTAACGGGGCGCTTGTTGATGTGTTTATACGCGCCTCCCCTCATTCGTGTCTATGAGTTAGACAGGTATTGTACATGAGTAACAACATAAAACTGATCGATACTTTTAACCACAGTAAAATAACATGACGTGTTAAATAATTCATCACTCACTCGCCTACAGTTTGTAGATTTGCCGCATATTTACTTTTGTCTCTCTCCCATCGCTATTCAATGCTCATTAGAAACGTGTGCGAGGTAAATACACAACGCGATACGAGATACGTTTGGACTCTCTGAGCTACTGTAGTTTGACGTTATGCAATATGCAAAACGTCACGTATTTGCGTAGCTTTGGTGACGTTTGTCTTCTGACTTTTGTTCCACATTGTATATTGTACGCAAATAATTAAAACATGGCTAAAATCTCAGTCGTGTCTTTCACTATTTCTGTTTGACTCCAACTAATATTCAACTGTAATCTCAAATGAAATTGTGATAAAAATACCAGATTTATGAGTCTGATATAAAAATCTGTTTTGAATGCAAACTGTGCTTTTCTTTAATGCGTAAATACTTGCTATTGCGTCACACGCAAAACATGTTATCGCTGTTCCTATGTTTACTTATACATTTTAAAATAAAAACACGTTTTTATAATAATAATAACAATAATAATGTTGATCAAGCATTTTTAAGTCTGCTAAAATAAATGAATGTAAACTTTATACATTAGATGTATCTGAAGCAGTAAAGTGGCAAACGATTCAACAAAGATTTTATTTCCTCTCAGAAATATGGCAGTATTAAGGTACACAAATGTAACCAAAAAAATCAAATGATTTTCCCCAACATATATAAATCACAATGCTATGCATCATACAGACGATTTAATAAAGAAAAAAAAAACAATTGAATCAAAACATTTAAAGGCACTTTAAAGCAGTATTCACAGTTTAAAAAAATAAGTGTTACTTTCTTAACATATACCCGACCTTCTTTTAAGCAGTTTTTGTGTAGAAAACGTATAAAACTGATCCATGTAAGATTTCCGTTTACATGTTTTGTTTACAGTTTCAGATGCCCGTTTTAATGTAAATCCTATTTGATTTTTTACAAACAAAAATGAACAAAAAACAAAAACCTGAGGTACAAAATCTGAGTAATGAATTTATCGGTTATCTTTGGTTTCATATGTTCTCTTTGAAACGCCTCTTTTTCCATCACAATGGAATTAAAAATTTTCAACAGAAATCTGTGATTTCACAGCTGTGAAGGGAATGACAATGAGAAATCTCAAAGATACCATGTAACATACAAGCGCATCAAATATAACTCGTGCTTTGCACCTTCAGAAAGATCTCTTGTGAGGTAGGCACAGCCCACTTCAACTCCAGCTTGGGTCATACTGACTCCAACCAGCAGGTGGCGCCAAGTAGATCCTCTTGCCTTGTGAAAGGAAACTAACTACACCTCTATACCCTGCTCGTGGGACTCCTGACTTCAGGTCCTCCATAACACCAAGATTACGAGCCAGTGTTTTAAAACTGTCAGGACTGGAATACTGTATTCTAAATGGGCCCGGCCCAGACAGTTTACTGCTCTTCAAGTCCTCCACAGTCACAACTTGAGCACCATAAACTTCCTTATCCAAGTTCTCGTCGTATGTCTTCTTATCCAAATAAGACAGATCCAGTGTTGTAAAATGCACAAATTCGGTATTGAGCTTAATAAAGCGGAGGTACTTGTCGTAAAACTGACCCAGACTCACACCCTTGCGGCCAAACGTTAAAGTTCTGGAAATTTCGGGTCTGATGCAGGACCTGTCTTTGCGTTGATCAGGGTGGCGCATCCAGTCGTCCCAAAATGAGGCTGGCCATTTTACCTCAAGCTCCGCCCAGAGATCCTTGGTGAGCATCCAGCCCAAGCCTGGGAAAAAGTCTGTCCTGTACAGCAGGTTTGCTTTAGCAGGATCAACGTTTCCATCCCTGCCATTGTCGTTCCAGGCAGAGACGCACCACAGAGTTGGGTCTGATTTTAGGATCGGATGAAGCGCTCTGAAGAACTCAAAGAAATCAGGAGCCACCTGACAAAACAGAGAAACCGTTGGAGTTTCAAACAAATCACCATCAAACACGAATCAGAAAAGTGAAAATGTTTTTTAAAGGAACAGTACTCCCAAAAATTAAAAAGGTTCATAAAGAATGACACCAGAAAAACAGACTAATTAAAATAAACGTTACATAAAGTTACCTCTAAATCATCCTCCACAATAACAACTGACGTGTAGGAAAACGTGTTAAAAACTTGGTTCAGTGCCCAGCGGTAATGTCGTGAGATTTTGTAGTAACCCTGGAACTTCTTATGCTGTGAAGGCACAGAGATTTCTGACAGATCGGGCTGCTTGATGTGAGTCAGCTGACTGCCGTACGAAGCGATCACATTGGCTGTTTCCTCGTGTCCGCAGTCCTGGCTCACTATGATTGGGTGGAGCTCGGCTGATGGGCGGTGCTCAAGGAGTTTGTCAAGGCAACGTTTCACTGTCACTCTATTGCAGGCGATGACTAATATGGGGATCACCGCAGGAGCTGCTTCCGATTTCGGCTTGGCGACGACGTCGCCGCCTTTGTCGTCTTCCCAAAGTGACCTGTGGCTCTTGATTTGCAACAGGATATTTTTCTGCGATTTAAGTTCTGCTTCGAACGCATTGGCTACCTGCATCACCTCATCGATAATATTGCCAAGTTGACCTCCGCCACCTCGCACACCCGTTTTATCAGGGTCAGGCTGGCTGCCGAGCTGAGCGAGAGGGCGCCCCCAGAGGACAAAAATAAGAACGACATTCCAAGCTACAAATATAAACGCACCGCAAATGATAAGAGCGCTTCTCTTGCAGAGCATGGCCAGGACCTGAGGTGCGGTGAGACCAGGGGGATTCAGGAAAGCAGATGTAGACGACGATACAGACAAGGCATTTAAAACAGGGCAGATGGGTTTGTGTATATTTGAATATGCTTTCACATGCTTTGCATGATAGTTATCTGACAGTTGATATTCAGGAAACGAAACACAGTATTAAAAAACATACTCCAGGTTTCTGAATTATGATATGTGTGTTTTACTCCAAAGTGTCAAGAGGACTGTCAGCAGGGCCTGCAAAATACAGTAAACAAAATAATATTAGGCAAGGAAAACGTAATAGCTAAACAATGAGATTCACTAATGAAAGTGCGATGTAGTTTAATTATCATTAAAGTGTTTTTAATATCCGCGGTGTTGGTCTGATGATTCATGCATTAGAGAGTACAGAGATTTCTGCCCATTTCCTCAAAAACGTATTACATTTTGCTTAATTTGGTATTTATGTGTACACCTTTATCTATAACCGACAGTCGCTATTTCTTGCTATAATGTTTATCAAAATGTTTGTTCTTTGATAAAGTAACAGATGTCAGTAACAATCATGTGATTACCACTGACACACAACATATTAGTCCAGTACTGTAATACGCGTTTTAACACACAACAAACATAACTTGCAGACGATTCATTTCTTAGCTTTCAAATACCCCAAACTGACCCTGATCTGACCCGTGAAACGCATGCCAGCGTGTCGCGACTGTTTGCTGGTCGATAATCTCACTTGTGGCTCACCCAGCCCTCCCTCCACCACCGATAACCCAACAGCGAGTAAGAGAAACCGGTTTGTTTATGACAGATTAACCCTGAGATCATCCAACACCACGACTGCCATGAAACATGAAACATATGTGACTTACATGCGTCAACGCGCACTCACACTCTGGCATGTTTCACGTCGCCTTTAGTCTCCCATCTTACATATACTCCCATCGCTTGAAGGTCTGTGTTCCGTTTCAAATACTCCAGAAGGTTTATTCGGATCTGATATGATTAAGAAGCTAAGTAATGTATAATTTTAAGAGCACTAAACTTCCTGTCTCGCGCCCGCAGGCTTCCAGCGTCGCTCAAGAATGTTACAGAACTTCACTTCCGGGTGTCGTCGTAATCGTGAAGCCCCGCCTCTTTCCAGACGCGTCTAAGAACTTTGACTTTTCCTAAACGAAGAGAAAGTTTAACTTACAGTGTTTAATTTAGTTTTAATGGCAAGTCGAGGCTTAGAGCTCAGACCTCTGGAGACACACGCTGTTATTTAAGCCTTTTAGTGTGCTTGTGCTGATCTTAGCAAAGCTATCGTTGTCTTGTGAAGATCCTATTACAAGAGAACTTGAAAAACGTGTTCAGTTAGAAGTTATATTATTGTATTATTACATATGCATTCATAGACATCATTTGGAAAAATAGTCTCTTGGAAATATTATAGTATGATTGTACGTGGTTTTGGAAAACTTTGAAATTAATGGAAAACATAGAAATTAAAACCGTGATTTCAGTTAAACACAGTGTTACAAGTCTTGGAAAAGCCTACAATGAATACAAATGATCTGCAGTGTTTCGTTGGCAACATATCGGTCTATGAATAAATCTATGTTTTTGTCCTACCGGAAACATCTGTACAGTAAAAACTCGATTTATAACAGACTTGGCTCCTGACACACTAATGAACATCTATGCCGGGAATCTCTTGGAAATATTCCGTAATCACAAATGACTGGAGATGTGTAAATGAATGGGTCAGGTGTGTGGGAATTCTTGTACGCATAACTGAAATATGGGTCTTATTCCAAACGAGTGGAGAATCATGGACAACTTTAAAAATGTTCCATTTTTAATAAGGCTGACACAAAGACTAACACTGGTCATAGAAAGCTTTCAGTGTTTATTAAAAAAGCACAAAGACACACATTGCAACATTATGTTGAACTTGTACGTTAATTCAACAGTATTCCGTATTGTTTTATATTTCTTAAAACTGGTTCTAATGTCTGTTAACGTTTGTTAATATTCATTCATATTCAGAGATACAACAGTGGCAAAAAAGCATATAAAGTGTATAAAATCACCCACAAAGCACAATCATACAAGACAGTGCAGGCCAGAACATACAACGCAGTTACACTGGCATTACAAACGTCTGTGTTTCAGCCAATCAGAAGAAAGCTATCTCTCTATCCGTAGGGAGTATGAAGTGCATGTCATTTTGCAGCGAATTCATTCCTCGGGTTCATAATCTTCCCCCAGCCGAGTCTCAGATTCGTCCACCTTATGATCTGTAGTGTTGCACCTGACACATCCATTCACCTTATCGCACTACAAACAAAAGATATGATCATGAATGCCAATGTTGTTAGCATTACACCATAGCCATAACAGTTTAATAACACAAGAGATTTGGTACCATTTGCTGTCAATTGTTTTGAACTGTATGTCATCACTCATATGGGTTATCCAGAACCCAATTTTAAATTGGGAACGTTCTTAAAACGTTCTCTCAAAGTCATCATAAACGTTTTTGCCTTAATGTTTTGCCTTTTCTAATCTTATCTATCTATATCACAAAGTTATTTCTAAGTAGTTGGGGAAAGGTTTTAAAAACGTTACAGAATTAAAAAATGTCTAAATAATGATATTATAACCAAGAAATAACGTTAAAACCACGTCTAAAAAACAACGTTTTAAAACGTTCCTAAAACTTTAAAATGACGTTTTTGCTACTTAATGGAAACGTTACGGAAACATTCTTACAACCTAAACTTGTTAGCCGGGTAGGCCTTTGCTAGTATTTTGCTATTTGTGTAATTAAAATCATTTAAACCTTATGATGAAGTTAGAAATGGTGAGGGGACAGAAATTAAACATGTTGAGTTTATATACATATATATACATGTAAATATATAAAAGTTATAAAGGGGTTAAGATCGGTCATTCTATCCTATTATATAATTACGCATTAACTGTATAAATCTTATCGGTATTAACAAACCACGTGTTTACTTATTGATGGAAGTGGCAGATTATTTGTTTTGTAGAAGCCTAAACTGTTGAATTGTAAAGTTTTGACTTCTTACGACCTCTTTTCACGCCGCATTCAAACACAACTTACATCCGGATGAAGCTGGTTCGTCCGGTCTGGTCCGAATCGCGTCCGCACAACGTCGGCCACCGCAGCTGTTAGATATATCAGTCTGTTCTTTAATAAAGACAGCAAGCCAGGAGGAAACACAGACCGCATGTCATTTCGGTTCATTGTGCTCTTTCTTTGCGCACAAATGATACAAAGGCAAAATGTCCGTGCGTGACTTTCAGAAATCATTTTCCATAAACGCGTGTCATCCAGTCGAAGAACCGCGTTGCTTTTGCATAAAAGACCGTGAGATGTAAACGCAACGCGGTCATAATCCGACTTGAGTTTCATTTTGTGACAGTCCGAGATTTTGGCCAGAGGATCTTTCGCTTCACTGTTTGTTTTAGCAGGTTGACTTTTGAATTGCGCTGAAACAGACACAACTCCGGGAATCTCCACGCTTTCCCTGTCAAATAAAAATCCCAGGAGTGCACGAATGTAAGACCTGTCTAACGACTTCGGTCCGTATGTTTTCCCGAGTCCGTACACGGATGCCGCAGGCCGCTTCTTGTTCGCCTGGTTTCGGGCGAGTATGTTGCCCTGACACCGCAGAACAGCGGACAGAGCTGAGGCGGACGGGGTTGAAGCCATCGCCGTCTTCTCTTTGGGGGCTCTCGTGGTCCTTTTAAATGCGAACGAGGTCACTCTGCGGTTTAAAGGGGGAACAAAGCGACCCCTTTAAAGCCACCCCAGACCGGATCTGTCTCCAGATGGCTCAAGTGACCCGCAGTGGTGGGAGTCTGGACTGGCGTCGGATGGGGGGGTGTTGCGTTCGGGTGACATCGTGTACTTCACGTGGGGCGCTCGTGTACAGACCATTTACAGAAGAAGAATATGTGCTGGTTCCCCATCCATATTAAAAACACATTCACAGATACGATTAACAGATAACCGGCTGTGTTGTGTAAATAAAACACCTTACATGCATTATGCAATATTTGTAAACGTCAGACAAATTTAATAGGCTTACTTTGTACTTTTGTCGCAACTGCCGGATAAGACCTTTATACGAACAGGATCTCTCAAATATGAAGCGTTTGTAACTGTATGAAAAACTGGACTGAGGTATTAAATACAATTACAGTTTAATAAGTAATTACATTTTACAGTCTGTAACGCAGTAGTTTGTAAACGTCTGCTCAGAGTGAACGCTAGAGGGCATCCGAGCTCACTTTTTAATGGATACCGAGTCTAAAGGCAACAGTGAAATGCTCCTATATGTAATCTAGGGGAATTGATTATTAGTAAGGCTTTATTATTAAAATGGTGCTCATGCAACAACTGATATTTAACATTCAAATTACATTAAATTAATGTTAAATTAAATTATAAGCAATAATAAGTAAGTAAAGTGATAATTACATATTCGCTGCTTTAAATACATTTTTATGTTTTTAAATTTAAGAAAATAAGTTTCTCAAATTTAAATAGCGCTTAGAATAAGACTGGGGGCAGTTAACACCTTACGTCTCCTATTCCACTGCTAAGTAATGGACAATATACAGTCATGTTTTGTTTAAAAACACCCAAATACTTTTCTTATGGGAGAATTAAAGAGAACACAGAATTATACGAGAGACATTCGGACAGCTGCCACAGTTAACAATTTATTGGTCCTCATTTACATGTATCAGAGTACAGAAAAGCATTACTGATTAGAATCAAGTTTTCTGTTGTATCGTCCTTCTGTGTAAGCTGGGTAATTTCCCACGCCATTTGTCAGTATTTCCCTCATGTACGGTACAAAAGACCCAAAACAGTCATTAACATGCCCTGATGACAACAGTGTTTACCCTTGAACACATTTTGGGACGTTGTACAGAAAGAGGGAAACACAAAACGTTACAGAAACCACATTGATTCTCACATGGCACTAGCAAAGGTCATGGGTTCGATTCCCAGCGAACACACATATACAAGTATTGCTTGAATTGTATTGTAGATGCTGTATATTACTATATAGTATATAGTATATATATATATATATATATAGACAATAAGGGCAAAACCTTTTTTTTTTTACTTTTCCAGATGGCCTCTCCCTATTTGTGCAAAAGAACCGAACATTTCATGAACGTATACGAGAAAATTTTGTATATATATCAGAAAATATGATTTACATTACGCGCGGCACAACTCACAAAACGATACATTCCTAGTAAGTGTCACTCCAAAGTGAGAGAGCTCATTTATGTGCTTACATTTACAGAAATTATTTAAAAATATATATATTTTTATTTTATTTAAATTTAAAATTTATTGTTGTTAGTATTACATTCAAGTATGCGCTCGTCAATTCTTCATGGGAGCAAATGGAACAGTGATATTGTGGTGTTAATAATATTTGTATTATTTTTAATATTAATATTTTCCCAGCCAGATCCAGCCCTTTAAAAAACACATTTCTCATTTCCATTATTTGAGAGGATTTACAGTTCATCATTGACGGTAATGACGTCACTGAGACATTTGCAAAACAAGCGTGTCGGTGATGAACAGACTGTGGCGCATCACACTCGCCTGTTCTTCCAGTTCTTGTCTATTGTAGAGCATCTTACACAAAGCATTAAAACGACAGAGCATTAAACTCTAGAAAGGAGTGAACTCCACCAAGAACCCATACTGCTGTGTGTTTGCGTGCAGCCATTTGTGACCATTTGTGTGTGTTTTCTCATCCATTAAGGCTGTGTGGTTGAAAGTGTTTGGTTCAGGACCGAGGGTCTAAACGGTCGCATGGGCATGATCACAAAAGTAAAGATGCCCACCAACATAAGAGCCAATGTGACTGCGATTATGGCCGCCACTGTCATGTAATAGCACTCATTGGAATACAAAAACCTTCTCACGCGACTTCTCATCCTGCTTGGAGGTCTCCCTACATTGATCATCGTCGCTGGGCCGAGACCCTCCTCCATGACTCCCAGTGGGTCAGCGTTCACCTGCTCCTCTTTCTTCTTAAACACTGGCAGATGCACACTGGTTTTGATGGGGCTGTGTGGTGGGGTGTTTTTAAGCACAAGTTTGCCTTTGCTGCGTTGAAAGCGTACAGACAGCGCCCTCTGCATTTCGGGAGGAAGTCTGCGGAAGATGTCCTCGTTATTTCCCAGATGTGGCAGATCCCGGCCGTGTTTGATTTCGGTCGGCTCCCTGCAAATGGGGCACGACAGCGACTTAATCTCAGGCGAGTTCACGTTGATGCGCGCGAGGCATTCCAAGCAAAACGTGTGACCGCAGGAAAGTAGCTTGGGGGCTTTGAAGACGTTGTCGAAGCTGCAGAAGCACACAATGCACTCTGTGTCCTCCGGGTCGTCCCTGGGGGGCTCCGTATTTTGTTTTCTTGGCTCAGTGTTGCTTTTCGTTTTCTTGCTTCTCCCCTCCTCGCTGCGACCCCGTACACAGCTGACACCCTGTGTCCTGTCCCGCTGTCTCCCTCGCCCGCTCTCGCGTTCTGTGTCGTTACTTCGACTCCTTCTAAGAGACTTGCGCCGTTTCTCAGATGTGCCCAGGTTAAAGCTGCCCTTACTATCAAGCTTTGGTTTGATGTTAGGCCCTTTTTCGGGGCCCTGGGGTTCATCCTCACCCCACCTCTCTTTGTTGTCACTCATGATCTAAGGTTGTGGGTCCACGTGAACAGATCAGGAGCAGAAATGAAACGCGCTGCGGACGGAAGCTGAACCAGCACCTGTGAGGGGAGATGAGAAGATACACTATCAGTATTCAAAACACTATTGCATTCAACAGACTCAGGGTCAAGTTTAAAAGTAAAAATATTAAAGATATTAAAGGGGTGGTGATTTTTTTCCAGAAATATTTTTTGTTATGCTGGTTGAAAGTCTCTTCACATCCTGACAGCAATTACTAAGTCAACGACGTTTAAAAGCCAGATTTGACATTGGCTGTGTAAGATGAAGACTTAAAATGTTTCTGATTCTGGGGGCAGTGGCTGCAGAATGTCCTGCATGACCTTTGACAAAGAACCCTCGGGCGCTATAGTAGTACAGAAGTACGAAAGTATAGACATACAGAAGTATAGAAGTCCGGAAGTCCAGAGGTATAGAAGTACGGAAGTATAGAAGTATGGAAACTGCATGCGTGAAACAAGCTTGTTTTCATAACTGAAGTATGCAACTATGTAACGCAACGCTACACATGAATTCAAACCAGAATATCAGCTTTCACATCAGCATGACTGTGTCAGATTCCACGTTTGTTTGGTGTGATTATAGTGACATTTTAAAGCAAACAATGAGATGTAAAGTTAGTTGCAAGTTTTCCAGAATGTTAGGTTTTTAATTTATTTCAACACTTAAATATACTTTGTGTATACAATAAGTATATACTATAAGTGTATACTATAAGTGTATACTATAAGTATATACTATACGTGTATACTAAGTGCAATAACAGTTTTACCCACCAGCCATGTAAAACACATCGACACATTGATCTGCTTATAGTTAAATACCATGTTAAAATACCATCATTTTAGGTTCATTAACTATACTGCCATCATCAATTGAATAGATTATTTTCAGAACACGTTTATTTTGTATCTTTAAATGTATTATGCATCTCATATTTGGCAGCAGAACACTTTACAAATGGAAGTCACATACCCATTGACTGAGCAAACAACAGTTTAAGTTAGCAGAGATTACCCGTCACAAACTGCAACAGTGAGATTTCACTGATAATGCAGTAATGTTAACCTTTCGTTGGCAAACTGGTCGCTAAAACACTATTTATTACTCATTAATTATATATAAATGCTAGGTTAATATCAATGAACAATGTATTCTTTAAAAGTAAAAAAGGTTTTCAATATTTAAAAGATAAAATCACAAAAGTCAAAATTTTAACAATATCAGTAACTACCTATAAGCTGAAGAACAGAAGAGCCCAAATGTTTAGGTGCTGCACAAGCTTGTCTGGCTCCAGATACATAATCCAGTAGGTGTACATTTCAGGTGTGAATCCAGACCTATCAGTCCACATCAAAACTTCACCGAGATTTTCATGAGCTGTCAGTTTCCTTTGACGTGAGCGACTGGTCTCCGCCTCTTCTGTGTGTTTTTCTCTATTTGTCTTCCTCCCTCGCTCCCCTTTTACCTCGTCACACCTGCTGAACCTGTCCAGGAACCGGTTTCAGTCTGAGCGTGAGGAATGTACAGGGTGAACTTGGTTATGATGATCATATAACAGCTAAACATACGTGTGCTTTACTGTTTTAAGGTCTCGACTGACCTTCAGTGTACCTGAACCCACCCGAATCAAAAGAGCAATAACGATTCATTTGACGACTGATTCATTGGCACCCACAAGACTCTGTACCCTAATGATAGGTACCTGTGATATTCTGTACCCTAAATATGACTCAGATGTGACTTCTCCAATGTAAAGCTTTAGGATTAGATTGAAATGTTCAATGGCTTAGAAAAGGCAAATGGAAGCAAATAACTGTTGCTGATTGGTCCACATTATAAATCAATTTTTTTTGCACCATGATTAAAGCTGAACATTAATTTACATGAGAACAATAAGGATGTTAACTGACGTCCCAGGAAGTCACTCATGTGTCCAGACTGTCACACACACACACACACACACACACACACACACACACTATTATTTTATGCATACTGGTGATAATGACAAAGCATTAATGTTAAAGCATTACACTGTCACACACATACCCGTCATGCATATAATTTGAGACCTTTTAAACTGGATTTACAAGTGAGTGTAAACACGACTTGCCACATAATTCACTTTGAGAAGAAGAGAGCTGACAAGACGAGCAGTCTGTTTATATAAGCCATATACAAAGCTGCTGGCTTTAGGGATTCGTTTATAGGCTGTTTTTAAAATAGACTATATATACGAAATATATACAGTACAGATATATGTTTAGGGTTGGTATGGCGTAATGGTTCAAGATCTGGGCTGGTAACTTGCACTTTTTAGGTTCAAACCATGCACGACGTGATCCAAAGCAAGACACCCCAGCCGCCTGTTTCTCTACCGGGTTTGTGTCTATAAGTAGCAGTCATGGCTTAATGGTTAGAGTCAAGACTTTTAGGTTTAAATCCCAACACTCGAGATGCTGTTGCGCAAGGCACCTTTCCCCCAGTTGCTCTCTAAGCATTGCAGTGCTGCCCACTGCTCCAGGTGTGTGTGTGTGTGTGTGTGTGTGTGTGCACTACTCACCGGTATGAGTTAAATGCAGGGGTCACATTTCAAGGACGGGTTGCCATACCGACAAATACGTCACTTTTAAATGTACAATATATAGATTTTGGATAAATGCAGAATATCAACATCAGAAACTGAAACTTTTTTATCTTAGAACTTGACTTTATACATTTAATGGCCAAAGGCATGTGGACACCACCCACTAATTAACAGGTTTGGCTATTTTAACTACACCCATTACTGGGAACTGCATGCAGTCTACAGCCTCAGACATTTTCAGTAGAATGCCGAGTACGAAGAACAAGGACTTTTACAGAGAGCAGCTTCAGTATTATAAGCAAGTATCATTAAACCCATGTTTAACTGCATCAGGTTATGTTGATTATACACTGGTTAAACATTTACATTTACACATTTTGCTGGTGCTTTTATCCAAATTAACCTAGCATTCAAGATACACGTTTCATTCGTGTGTTCTCTGGGAATCAAACCAACAACCCTTGGGCTGCTGACACATTGCTCTACCACTTAGTTACAGGAACGCCACAGGTGCTGTTTTGTAACCACTGGTCATAAATGCTATAATAAAAATAAACATGACCAAGACTGTAGCAGTAATTTTAACTGTTTTTTCTGGTGAAAGTAGAAATACATTTCCGTTGCCGATCAAAACAATGACTTTAGCTACTTATTGACTAACGGTAAATCAAAGCTGGCCTTTCACTTCCTGTAACAAACTACGCTTGAGGGGGAAACGACAAACTACTGGAAACTACCAATCATTGACTTGTGGGTATAAATTAACCATCTGATGCAAGAACATTTAGGGTAGCAGAATTACAGATTTGTATGGTACAAATAAATTTTTAAAATATCAATTTGCATGCAGGGGGAGGGGCTTAACACGTCACCTTGAAAACGGCTGTTATCACATTCAAATTTTCTAAAATACCGACATTTAAATTGTGGGGATTGGTCGTCATTGCACATTATCAACTTTCTAGGCTGTTTATTTGTGGTCAAACGTCACCTGTCATTATTCATTTTACAAATATCCCAACTTTGCACGACAAGGATTTTATCCTGATTATCTTCCCTAAACATTCCTAACATTATTTGAGGTCAAAAGCTTTTATGCTACGTGACACACCTGCGCAAAAAATAACTGTGGAGGGCAATAATTAAATGTTAGTAGTTAAAAACATTCCCCCAATCGTCTGTTGTTGTCATAAAACCTTCAGTTTTATGACATGACGACTTCCTTGAGCCTCATTCCGTGATATTTACATCGATTCAGATGCGATCAGATAAACAACAATAAAGACAGGTGTGTGTGCTTGTATTCCAAAATATATTTCTTCGAGCACATGTAAACAACTTCAGGAAAACAACAGTAGGAACGTAACTCCAAAATATTGTACAAAGATCAGAACATTTCTAAACAAAACAGTCGCAAACACTGTGGTTATAGTTGTCACATTGCTGATATTGTCTGTGTCTGTACGGAATGTACAGGTCTGAGCTCCACCTGAAAGCAGGAGGATCTTCTGGTCTCCTCATCTCAGGATCAGCCCAGTTCCTCACGGGTTTTGCCTTGTTTGCGTGGCATCTTCTTACTGCTGCTGTCCTCCAGTTCTTTGTTCTTATAATAATGAGGAGCCACTTCCAGTAACCAGGCACTATCAATCTCAATCACCTGAAACACACGGAAAACATTCTATTATTTTTACATATATTTCTATAGTAAATGTAAGTGATGCTTGCAAGTGCAAAATTTGCCCGCACAATGCTAAGACGTTGTGTTTGCCAGAACACTTATTTGCGGTTGCTATGGTGTTGCTAGAGTGTTTTTGCCCATTGTTAGGTGGTTGCTAGAGGGTTCTAGGTGGTTGCTAAGGCATTGCCAGGATGTCCTGGATGGTTTCTGGGATGCTCTGGGTGGTTGTTAAATGGTTGCTTACTTGAACAAGTCTAATATTGGGATGATAAGTGTCACTTTAATGCTAAAACAGATGTAAGGGCACTACACACCTGTCTCATGAACTCTTTGGTGGTGAAGACCAGCTCATGGTAGATCAACCAGCGTGGCTGCTCCTCAAACAGGGAGCTGTTGGGATGGACGTAAACCGTCTGCTGGTGCTTGACTGTTTTGTAACCCCCTTTACTTAACCGTGCCGTGTGGTAAAAATATCCAGCCGTCACTGCCTGCAAGAAACGAATCACAAGTTCACGTCAAAGCAGACACTGTTCCAAAACCTCACATTCTGACTTCATAGGCCACATTCTAGGGAATCGAAGCCATCCCAGAATGCACTGCAACAAGCTACCTATAAAATGGTGCAAGAAGCTAGAGAAAGGTTCTGCCTCTGTAGAGCGTTCCAAATCCCTCACTTGTGAGGTTTCATTTGAGTTAGGTAGCCTACAGAGAAAACAAGTTCCTGGCTAGTCAAGCAGACAGTAAGACAGCTGACTAGGTATTAGAACAGAGTTTTATACATGCCCTAAATACATGCATTAATAGTACAATTCTGAACAGCAGCTCCAAAGGAGGTCAAAAGTAATGTGTGTGTGTGTGTGTGTTTGTACCCTAACTCACACTATAACTCATCTACCTAACCTGAATTCCTGCCTGCAGACAGTGTTTAATCAAGAGAAACATCAGCTACATCAACTCATGCAGAGTCAGCAAGTGTCTAAATATTTAGGTATCGTGTCAGCCTGTCTGCTCTGATGCGTTCAGCTGAGAAAAGATTCACGCTGACTGCGATTCTCACAAAACAGGAACTACCGGAGCGAAAAACAACCCGGCACAAGGCGACACGCTAAAAACGTGTCCCTGTAGCTCAACTGGTAGAGCACTGTGTTAGCAACACAAAGCCTGTGGGTTTGATTCCCAGCTAACACACGTACTGATAAATGATATAACTTCAAATCACTGTAACCGGCTCTGGATAAAACCGTCTGCCAAATTTATAAACGTAAAATTGTCCAAAGTTTCATAAATTTAAGTGACCAACCTGAAGCAAAGCAGGAAGTTTGAGGCAAAAAAAAGGAGAAAAAGGAAATGCAAAAATGCGCTTTATCTGTGAATGCGGTCCGACCTTGCGGATGGGCACGCCGTCGCCGTTGGTGCTGCACAGCTCCACCTCGATCCTGTCCATCAACCCCTCCAGCTGTTCCCGGACATCCCGAGCTCTCTTCATGGAGCGGAACTGAATGAAGTTCTCGAAACACCACTGAGTCGAGTAGCCGCTCTCCACCCACTGAAACACAGAGAGATTATTAAACCAGTCCACTTGGAATTCCAATCCACTCCAGTAATTCCAGACAACCCCAGTACAAGAAACTTTGTTCCTGCAATACTACTGTATACTCAATTTTTGTTGCTAGAGCTTGACTTCTATTAAACCCCAAAAATTCATCTTCACTATTTTTAGTTTAAACCATGGCATTATTGACATCTAAATTCTGATTGGCTGACACACATTCCAATGTGTCGATTACCGTATATTGGAATGTAACCCCAATTTTTGTTGACAGAGCTTGGCACAATTTAAGCCCGAAACATTCTGTTAATACATTTTGTTTATCCGCAACACAGTTGAATTCTTGATTCTGATTGGTTGACATATATTTTTTAAACCTGCAGGGCTATTAAGTAGTTCCAGTTTTCTCAACCACCTTACAGCTGGATTATCGGATTGTTTTTCCAGGCACTTCTGAACAAGTAAAAGTAGGTTGGGCTGGTTTTAGCAAGGGTGGAGTCAGAAAATAGTTTACGTGCATGGACATTAAAAGATTTAAATAAACATGCCTGTGTCGTAACATTGGTACGTGCAGGTATGTATAACTCTGCTTTGTGCTGTCACCTCGAGTGTGCGTTCATTTTCATGAATGTAATGTTTTGTTGACAATTATTAGTCAGCCTTTCATTTCTGCTAAAACATGATTACGAACAACTTGTGTTAGGAAGCCACTGTAGATTTAACAAATATTTTGTCAATAATGAAATATGTCATTAAACACGATTACCACGTCATAAGTGTGTATACACTTATATCTTGATTTGCGCACAACACACACACACACACACACACACACACACCTGCGTGTATACGTTGAGCAGCACCATGTGATCGCCTCCTGGAACCACAAAGTTCATCCGGGCGTTGTCGGCATGAACCACTTTATCTTTGGGCCGGTAGAAGATGGAGTTGTTGACTGACAGCATGGCCGCGATCGTCAGGACTTCCTCCGAGCACTTGTAACTGAAGGGAGAAACGACAGTGCACAGGAAAATAATATTAGTTACAAATGACTGACCAACCCTCATGTCACTTGTTTTATTTATAGTACAGGGTTAATACGACACAATGGTAAGTAAGCCATGACAGAGATTAAGAGTCTAAACGTCACACGAGAGGTCAAGTGCAACAAGGAAATAAAGAAAGGAGAATAGAGGTCACGCAGGCGGAGAATAAAGGTCACGTCTTGAGACTCACTGTTCAGAGGCCAGAATCATTTTACTCAGCATGGGGTCCACAGGAAGTTCAGCCATTCTCCGGCCCAGCTACACCGCAAAAGGAAATCAAAACCCCGCATGAGGTATTTACTGAAAGCTTGACCCATCCTAACCAGTGATATTAATAAAAACAACCTCAGGAGAAATGTCATGTTAGCTATGTTCACAGGCATTATTGATACCTGTTTAAGACCATTAAGACTTAAACTTGTGTGAAAACAACTCAGTTTCATTAACCTTAATATACTCTTAGTATACACTACACCACTGTAGCATAAATATGGGTGTTTTGACGCACCTTAGTGAGCTCGCCAAGGTGGTTAAGGGCCCCCAAAGCATAGAGCTGCTCCAGAGCCAAGACCAGCGTCTCGTGTGGGGGAGGATCCATGAAATCAAAGTGAATCAGGTCGTTAATGCCTGTTTACACAGAGGAAATACATGTTAGATCTGAATTCCTTAAAAGGGATATAAGTGCATCACGTCTTGTGTATACACTGACTTCACATTCTGCCCCACCTTAAAACCGCTGCTTAAAATAAGCATAATTAGACTTTGTTTCAATCAAAAGACTGTTGCGTCAAACAAACTCTATTGCTTTTGTGGTGTTGCATGCCAAACAACTTTAGAAATATGCAACAACAATAAATTAAATGCACACTTTCTTTTTTGAAGTTCTGACTGGGTCATACGTATTTGTAAGACACATTTAAAACCTTTGTTATTTTTTATCATTGGAATACTTAACAATATAATCAAACAAAATAGTGTCTTCACCAACAAATGATGCTAGTCATCGTCCCAGAACACAATTCATGTTTTCTTAGCCTGTATGGAGCTGTTCCTCGTATAGTTTATCACATTAAAATTCTACAACTTTAATTAAACGCTTTTTAGTGTTTGTGTTTATAAATTGAATTGTTTTATATTTAAAAAATGTTTTGTTTTTAAATCAGATAGCAGACTTGCTTACAAGTGTGCACTAATATGAAACGAATGTTTGTTTGGCTTGATATATTTTGCATCGAATGTAATTCGTCCACACGTACTGTAGATTTAGGCCGAGTGGTACTTTATAGCGGGCACTTTATAGGCTCCTAAGCGATCATTTTACAAGCACATACACAGCCTCTCATCACCATAAACCGACTGCATCATTCTCACCGAGACTTTTAAGAAGCAGAACCACGTTGCCCAGGTTTGTTCTCTGGATCTCTGGAACTGTGGTTTCCTCCATCTCGTGTTTGAAGGCCCATGCCGTGTACAGTCGAAAACACTTCCCAGCAGCCACTCTTCCTGCACGACCCGCTCTCTGATTGGCCGAGGCCTGCGCAGGATTAAAACGCATCATTAATCACAGAATCAAAGTTCAAAAGCGTCTATCAACTCATCTAAAGTTTCACCTTTAACCTAAATCCCTCAGCTGGAGTAAGTGACGCAAATTTCTGGTAATAACAGATAGGAATGATAAGCCACGCTGGGTTCTGTTGTCTCTCTGTTTACAATGCCTATTAAAAGATGGACACACCTATTCGGTGTTTATTGTTCCTTGAAATGTCTATTAAAACTAATGAAACGTCACGCATGTAAATACAAGAATTATGAAGTGAACTACATTTATTAAAATTAAAATGATCTTATGTTTTTGGTTGAGCAAAGCAGCCACCCTTCGCCTAGACTGCAGCTCTGTGTTTACTTTAAGAATAGCTACGTGAGGTGTAGTCTGGGACACTTATAAAACAGTATTCAATCAGTTCCCATGTTTGCTTGGTCTAATGCAGCCATTTCAAAAATAAACAGAATATCAGTTTTGTATTAATTCAGACACGCAGGCACAATCTGTATCTGTCTAAAAAAACTCATTTCAACACTAAAAACATAAGCCTTAGCGCGAAGCATTTCACAACTATTGTAACACTACTGACTAATAAGTAATTAGGAAAAAAACAGTAGACATACATATTTACAAAACACAGACATGCAATATGCAAATGACACGTGACAAAGCTTAACTGGACTGGCCTCTTACTTTTGAACAGGGAGTGACAATGAGGGACTCCATCCCTGTCCGAGCATTATAACTCTTCTGTTTGCAGAAGCCCGGATCAATCACATAGATGATGCCATCGATGGTGAGAGACGTCTCAGCGATGTTTGTGGCCACCACAACCTGTACACCACAAACACTGTGTTATATAACCCGGTCATTCGATCATTTAGATTTAATACACGTATCAAAGTATTAAATATAAGTATTAAGTATTAAATATACTAAGTATTAAGTATGATCTGCACAGTATGTTTTAAACAAAAACCCAATTTCAATTATTTGAAATGAGAGCATTTGTTTTGTTTCTGTGCATGCGCACACTTTCCACAAACTTTTAACAGATGTGCTGCCCCCTGGCGGCAGGCAGCGGTAACAGCGCTCTTACTTTGCGTGCCCCGGGCGGGGTGGGGTTGAAGATCTTGGCCTGCATATCAGAGGGCAGGTTAGCATAGATGGGCAGAACAAGGAGTTCAGATATCTTTGAACCCAATCTCCTGCATCTCTCCTGTAGGAGCTCACAGCACGCCTCAATCTCCTCCTACAACATACCACACACAGTACACATCAATATTACCAATATAAACATGTCTACACTAACTATCCATTACTTTCTAGAATAACCGCCCTAGCATTTTAACAAGCAAAGTTAATGTAACATGCTAGTAATTGTCTGTTAGTTGGTCAGTCAGTCAGTCAGCCGGTAAGTTAAACAGGTAGTTAGTTGGTTGGCTAGCCAGTTAGCTAGTTAGTTAATCTGTTAGCTAGTTATTTAGTTAGTTAGTTTGTTACTTGGTTATCAAACCATGGGTTGGTAATGGCTCCAACATGTTACGATATTTTTTCTCCAGCTAGTTAGTTAGCTAGTTATTTAGTTAGTTTGTTACTTGGTTATCAAACCATGGGTTGGTAATGGCTCCAACATGTTACGATATTTTTTCTC